>MJUU01063640.1:30197-46717 GCA_002080025.1 Modiolus philippinarum | reverse complement strand
GATTTTCCTTCCGTAATGCGACAGTGTTTTACCAGCGGACTAGGCTCCTTGAGCTAGCCGGCAGTTTAGCGGCGAGCACTCTTTGACCCATCTTCAAAATTACGTTTTGTCCCCCCATTTTTCTTTTCTAGATTGTGGTCATGGAGTTAGCAGTCTACCTGTATGGGTTTTATTCGTATGTTTATTCTACGATAGGTAAACGGGACAGAGAAAGGGGAGGTTTGGGTACCCATAAACCGGTTTAACCCTACCGCTGGCTTTTGCTAGTGCCGGTACCAAGTCCGGCTGTCCCGAGTTCCTATCGTTGTTTATGTTTGTCTTTTGTATTTTTATTGTGGGTTTTTTTCTTGTGCAGTTCCTATTTACTTTCTGGCATGTGGCTATGTTTTTCGGCCATTGTAGGTGTTTCCTGTTATCTTTCTTATTCCATGAATTGTTCTGGATCAAATGACATCTTGTAAAAAATTATTGCTGACTTTTAAAAATTTTCTATTAAACAAAAATATAATAATTTCTTTTCTAAACAATTTCGAAGATCCCGGACGATAGCCCCCAATTTCTGTTATGTGGTAGAAATGACCACTGAATTGCAAGCAATAATGAAAAACAAAATTGGCTCAAATTAACTTTTAATCAGACGAAAAATAATTATTTTACAAATTAAATACAATATATAACTTATCTGACAATAATGAAGTCCAAGTAATAATCCAAACGAATAGTTCACTTAATTCCACCAATAAATGTCCAATAGAATAATCCTTATAATCCTCACTAAATAGTTGATAATAGATTCACAATAATTGATGTCGATTTCCAATACGAAAGATGTGCGTGATAATCCTATATAAACTAATTAATCCTGTATAAACTTATTAAACTGACTGCCTTAACCCTTTTCAGCTACCTCATATAAATACGTTTATTATTTCTAGAAAAATCTATCCACAAGATATAACTAGAACTAATGCATTTTAAACATTTTTTGAAATTATGGATTGCCTTTGTTTGGGTTCTAGTGCTGCTGATGAGGAATAAATTTCCGAAATGGCCATACATTTCATTGAAATTATTGCAGTTGGAGTTAATATATGTGTTATGGTCTCATGTTCATTTACTCCTTATCCTTTCGTAAAATACTTAGTTTGAACTACCATGAGACTGAAATTGACATCAGGGAAGGGTGATCATGTCCTGCTCTGTTAATTACACCCGTCATACTGTGAGTCAACATAGGAAAGTCAGAATCGGTATAGTCGAGTCTGGGGGAGGCGTGAATACAGTTGAAAATGTCCACTTTTATTTGGGAAATTCACAACTCGTATCTTTGAATTGTGTTGTAGTAACGACCATAAAATTCACTGAGGGATGAAATTAATATAGGCTTATCAAATCCCTGATTAAGCAGCTTTTGGGACAGTGTTTAGCTCTGTTGAATATATATCACTGTAAAAACTACATGCTCGAAATTATCGAATCAACTGTGAAATGTACCCCAATAGGCTGGAGAGGTAGGTTTATTGGGTATAAGAAAGGGAAAGTTCAAAATTTTGAATATAATATCTCAGCTTGTCATAGAGCTTAGATTTGAAACATCCATCTTCGTCAATCTACAACAATTGATCTAAGTACGAAGCCGAAGTATGTGTATCAGTTGTTCTTTTAATTTCAAGTTCATCGAGATAGGTCTGATTTAAATGTTATAAAGAGAAGCTACATTGTCTATGTAGCGGGTGCTTAGACTAAAGGACGGGGCTAAATGCTTTTTGTTTTCTTTTTGTAAGCGTTTGTAAAATCCTGGCCTCATACGAGGCAAGGAAAAGGTCAGCTAATAGTTGCTAACAGTTAGTTCCTAAAGGAATCATATTGTCAGCTGGGAAACGCAACCTCCGAATTCAACAAAAATATTGTCGATCAAAAATTCCAACATTTTCATAACGTCAATCTCAGTGTACTTCTTATTTGAATCAGTGTGGTTCTTTACAAAGTATGTTTTGTCTTTCCCTACCACTAGCGAAGAAAACAACAAAAGCGTTGTTCCATTGCTTTATTTTACCTTGTATATGTAGAGACGTTGTCTCATGTACATTTACTCCATATCCCTTCATTGCTTACTAAGAGGGTGTATCTGCGTTCTCCAGTTTTAGCTCACCTGACCCAGTGTGAGGTGTTGCCATCACTTTGCGTCCGTCGTCCGTTCACTAAAGCAAATTTAATCAAACTTAATAGGTATGATGTATGGAAGGTCCTTTACAAAGGTTGCTCATGTTGTTGCGATCTTACAAAAAATATGGCAGCCAGTGCGGAACCTAGGTCTAACTTAAAACCCTATGGGAAAAATCAAATTTTCATCATCTCCTCTGTAACCACTAAAGCAAATTCACCCAAACTTTACAGAGATGATGTATGGAAGATACTTTACAAACATTGCTCTTTTCGTTCCAATCCGATGCAAAAGATGGCCGCAAGCGAAGAACTTAGGTTAAACATAGGACCTTTTTGGAAAATCACATTATCGTCTTCTCGCAAATTTAAACAAACTTTACAGGAATAATGTATGGGAGGTCCTTTACAAAGATTTCGTTTCGATCCGAGAAACGACATGGCCGCCAACGCGGAACTTAACATTAGACCATATGGGAGGAAAATTACATGTGAAACTACTGAAGCAAATTTAATTAACCTGAAAAAGAATGATGTACTAAAGGTACATTAAAAAGATTGCTCATTTCATTTCGATCTGACTTAAAACATGGCCGCCAGCGCGGAACTTCTGTTTAACATGGGATTCATCTACTCCTCGGATACCACTAAAGCAAATAAAAAAAAAACTTAAAAGATTTATGAAAGGTCCTTTACAAAGATTGCTCATTTAGATATGATCCGACTAAAACATGGCCGCCAGCGCGGAACTTAGGTTTAACATAAGAAAATCACATTTGAAACCACTGAAGCAAATTTAATCAACCTGTTCAAGAACGATGTACTACAGGTAATTTGCAAAGATTGCTCATTTCATTTCGATCTGACTAAAAACATGGCCGCCAGTGCGAAACTTGGTTTAACATAGGATCCTTTGTGAAAAAACTGATTTTTTTCTTCTCTAAAACCACTAACGCAAATTAAAAAAAAAACTTTATAGCAATGATTTATGTAAGGTCCTTTACAAAGATTGCTCATTTCGATTCGACCCGACAAAAAAGATGGCCACCAGCGCGGAACTAAGGTTTAACATTGGACCGTATGAGAAAAATCACATTTCATCTATTCCTCTTAATCCACTGAGGCAAATTCAACCAATCTTTACAGGAATGATGTTCTAAAGGTTCTTTACAAGTGCTGCTCATTTCATTAAGACCCGACAAAAAACATGGCCACAAGCGCGGAACTTAGGTTTAACATTGGACCCTTAGGGAAAAATCACATTTTCATCTTTTCCTCTGAAACCACTGAAGGAAATTCATATCAAAACTTTACAGGAACGATGTATGGAAGATTCAGTGCAAAGATTACTCATTACGTTCCGGTCTAAGAATTAATATCCTGCCGCCAGAGCGGAATAAAAAAACTTATGGGAAATGGATCATTTTAGTCATCTTCTATGAAATTATTAAAGCAGATTTAACCAAACTGAATTGGAATATGTATGGAACTATAGCTTGACATAAGACCCTAGTGAAAAAAAATATTTTTGGTCATCAGCATAGACATGGCATTTGGCAGGTGAGCAATTCAGGCTCAGCGCCTGAGCCCCTAGTTAAATCGGTGGTATTAATTCTGCAATTTCTGTTTCATTAATTGTATGGAAGGGTTGTATCAAGAGTAGAAAAATGAAAAAATTTTGAATGCTATTGCAATGGGTAAGACTGGTTGAGGATAGCTTTTCAATGATATCTTTTCAATTTCCAAGAATCCACATTTGATTTACGACGTTCGTAGATAAAGCTTTGTCGTGAGTGGGCGGTAAAGTGGAATACCCTTGTCTGTCTGTCCGTCCTTTCGTCCAAATTTTCGTTGCACTTTTCTCTGTTACTGCTGTGTCGATTTATTTCAAAGTTGTATCTGACTTATATATATGGGGCGTGCGCGTATGCGATTTTGGTCACCCTATATCAACTTCCTGTTTGGCGGGACTTGGCAATTTTTCCCTTTTATGAACATAGTGAGAACTTTTGTTGCACTTTTCTTAGGTACTACTTTGCCGATTTATTTCAATTTTGATTTTAAACTTTATATAAAGTAGGAATGCGGCATATGCTATTTTGGTCACCCTAGGATATCAATTGCCTGTTTGGCAGACATGGCCATTTTTCCCTTTATTTGACATAGTGAAAACTTTTGTTTCATTTTTCTCCGCTACTGCTAGGACGATTTATTTCAAATTTAGTATTTGGCTTAATATATATAGGGGGATGCGTCTTGCACGCAGTAAAAATGTTCGTCGCAATTTGCTCAACTACTGCGTCAGGAGCTATTTGGTCACCTTATGATATCAAATGTTTGGCAGGACTTCGCCATTTGACCCTTTTTAATATGTAATATAGTACGATTGAGAAGGGGGTATACCTAGCACGACAACACGTGCAACCCCGTGTTCTTCATTCCATCTCTTGATTGCGGTAAATTAATTAAAAGTACATGTAGTTAGGAGCTATGAAAGAGGTTTAAGTGGTGCATCTAGACGACCCCGAAATGACTTTCTGCTTTGCTTTCTTATGAAGTTTTGGCACCCAGTAGATGTTAGGGAGTTGATTGTTTTCATGCTAAATCTGAAGTGTTTCTCGATATTGTAGTACGGGTATAAGCAGGGTTTCGAGAAGATCCGTCGATGTCCAGCAGAGGAGATAGTGTTTCTTACATGAACAGTATGGTGTTAAAAGCTTTGTCTGCAGGGACAACGACATAATTTTCATGGAGGTTGGCCAGAGTTTACTACGAGGGAATCTTCAAATATACTGGAATTTATGGATTTCATTGTTGTTTTTAAGCTTAATATGCGATTCACAATTAATGACTTGACCAAGTCGGACAATGTCTCAACGTCCTCTTTTTTTTCTTCGTCCATTTCCTAGCATAGTCCTCAACTGCATCAATCATGATCTTGAAGTTGTTCTTCCGGTTGATGTTCTTGGGTTCAAGGACTTTAGGACCTTTTGAGAGGATATCTCATAGTTTTAGGTTGTCTGCAATATCTAGGTCACCATTTATAACATGTCTACATGTTGCTGGACAATAATTGAATGGGGAAAAGGAGCAAGCTCAATAAGGTGGGTTGGCTTTTAATTCATTAATTTAGAAGTCAAGGAGTACCCATTTTTAATCGAAAACGGACGTTGCAATTGGTTTAGTGTAGAATTTTGAAATATGTGATCTGATTGATCTTTTAAATAAGTTGTAATGTTTTATGTCTCTGTTTTCCTGTGTAGAATGTTAGCAAGATTGATAATGTTTTAAAGCCTTTATTTGCAAATTGAACTTTCATAAATATTTTACGAAAGGATATGGTGTAAATGAACATGAGACCATAACATAAATGTTAACTCCAACTGCAATTAATTTTAATGAGCTGTATGGCCATATTGGAAATTAATTCCTCATCAGCAGCCCTAGAACTCAAACTTTGGAAGTCCACGATTTAGAAAATGTTAAATCCTTCTCTTATGAAATCCATAATCGGTAATATCAAATATGGCTAATGACAAAACTACGATGGAAAGTTTTAAACCGTAGTTTTAGAATTTTCATAAATTTAGATAATAGCTATAAACAAAGTGTACACATGAGATATAATCTCGTGTACAAGTACACCATATCTATGAAAAATAAATGTCTGGTTATCAGATTTGTTGGCAGATGTGGTGACAGCCTTGAACAGTCTGTGGTTGGATATATCTAAAACAATCATTCTTAATTTGTATTCTAGGGAATGGCTATCATTCACGGATTATGCTATGCTGAACATGTTTTGTAGAAGGAATGACGTTTTGAAAAGTGGCAATGAATAAAGTTTGGTACGAATGTGATGAATACATAGTGGAATGGTTATGAACGGAAGAATACCATCAAAACGGGACTTTCGAGATAGGAACGGAAGGCGGAAACGATCACCTCAAATACCAGTGAGATGGAGTGACTGGATTCTTGACACATTGAAATATATATATATACCACATTAAAAACAAGATATATATGAAATTGAAGTGTATACTTATAATTGTTCCTTGAGGCAATTCTTTCACTTAATTTTTAATTTACGAAAAACAACTAATATGAAGTGCTACAAGAGATTCACTATAAATACCCTTAGCTCAACAGTGTTCATTAATTAGTGATTCCCTCTCAGTGTATTGAGGTATTGACTTTTTAGTATAGTATCAGAACTGGCATCCGGGTTGAACGCTACTCAAAAGTCCCGTACTGAAACGTATGTCCATGAATACGTCGTCTGTGTTGGCTTCTTTTCAATGTATTTATCACATTCGCCAAACTGCATACTAGACTTGACAGATTTCTTATTATCATTGCAACCGTAGGGTATTGCAAGCCCCATTTCTTTGGTCCAGTATTCCTATTTGTGGACGGTAAGGTGTACTACGTGTAGGGTTATTTATTTTATGATAAATTTTCTCGATATCCTGATTTTCATGTTTACAATTGAATGGTCAGGTTGGTTGAAATGTGCGTAAATATGTCGGATCTTGTCCTTTACGTCGTATCTTTGCCCGCACATACCTTTGTTCAACCGATCGTTTCCCCCTTCATAAATTATCAACAAAGAGAGAACTCTAAACCTTAAATGGAATTCTTTAAAGATCAATTCAAATCGCCGTATTTTCTTGTACTATAAATTTTGTTTGTCAACTCAATAGATTTTTTACTAAAAGATTTACAAATTGAAACTTGACACCGTACTAAAATATGATCTGCAGAAGAGCACTAGGTGTCGAACTAGCTGTGACCTGCACTAAGCACAAATTTTGGACGAAAATTCAGTTAAAGCGGTATCCAATGAACGAAGAAATCTTAAATCCAGTAAAGATTTGAGGTTAAAATCCAGGAATCGACTTGTATTACATTTGCCACTTCAAAAAAAAAAAAAAAAAAAAAACTTCAAATTTTTCCACTTGAGACGTAGCTACTAGTAGTCATACTTCGATGTTTAACAAACCGATTTGTCCTTTTTTACGAGACACCTTTATTCTATCGACTGTTAAAGTTGTCCTTAAACACGAGCCACTTTTATTTGTCGGCAGTCCGAGTTATCCTTTTAGACTAGCTAACTTTGATAATTTCATGGTCTATAACGTCCGAGTTGTCTCCATGACGGTCCGAGTTGTTTAATTTACGGTCCTAGTGGACCTGGTCTGACTTGTCCGCGGGCCGAAATGTACCTATTCAGGTCAAACACTTTCATACATGTACATTCTAATTGTGCCGAAAAAGCGTTCACCAAACAGCTTTTTAAAAATACAGAAATACTCGATTTTCCACCTAAAGATATTTCCTTGCCTACTATTTACTGGTTTCTAAAATTTTACAACATCAGCATCAAGTTAATGTTGTTCTACCCCCAATTTATCCATCAATTAAACCAGTTTTGTTACTTATATAAAGGCGTCTTATGACAAAACCTGGAAATAATTGATGAAAACTTTGTTGTAAAATACTTTTGGAGTGTACATGTAAGAATTTCCCTTGACGTTTTAGATAAATTTAAATCAATAACCAGACCAGTTTCGTCTATGGACAGTTTTTACTTTTCTACATTATTTGATAAAATTCAAATGGGGGCAACTTATTATTCATTTTAATTTTTTGCAATATTGTTTATCCGATGGGTAAAAAGTGCGCACCTCTCATTGCAGATAATTCTCTGTTCTGTTACAAACCAGGACAAAACAAATTATTCAAATCGAAAAATTATATGATGGAAGTGACAACCGTGGCAACAAGTTGTGATTTACGCTGGAAAAGTGGGTAGAGACTGGAAATTTATCATTCAAGTCGACCATCAATGAGTCTGATCTCCTTATAAAAATAAAAAAGGGTCTTTATACTGCATGAAGCGTGCCGTTTCCCAACACAGTTTGGCTACAATGCTCAGGCTTTCCGTATTATGACATCTCAGCTAAGCATAGTCGGAGCATTCCCAAATCCCTCACCTGGGGACGTCCCCCGCAGCTCTGTATTCGGAGCCCCTAATTACCGACCCAGGTACCGGAAGCCGGTATATTGAAGTTATCCTTACTTTTGACAATCCAATGTCTTTAGATTATATCGACCAAATTTACCAACAACTGAAACCTAAAGCAGACATAAATTCCAAATACCGTGTTTTGCTTTATCTTATTATCATCATTGGCTACGGAAAAATTAAAACTAAAATTCACATCAAGGTCACGGATCCCATTAAATTTTAAACACATTCAATATTTACAGCTTAATATGCTTTGAATCGCATATAAATTATTAATAAGGGCATTGTCTTCCTTGTTTTTATGGAAATGATTTTTAAAATGTTCCAAAAACAGAAAAACTTGTACGTGACTTGCATTATTGATATTGGTCTCTCACTGATACTGACGATATCTACTGAAATACATGAGGATTCTTTACCAAACCCTTCAGAAAATTTGTGTTTAATCGTTCAACACGTACAGGGTTTTCCCTTTGACTAGGGTCCTTGAACTGGACAGCAGTTTTTAGGCGAACACTCTTTGACCCACCTTTCTAAATAAGTTTTTGTTTTATTATTTCCTTTTCAACATAATGACTTTTGACTTAGTTTTTTACAGGTATTGGTTGTTATTTGTATGTTTATGATAGTTTAGGGAAACGGGATAGAAAAATGGGAAGTTTGGGTACCCATTTATCGTTTTAATCCTAATTCTAGCAATGGTTATTACCTGTGTCAAGGCTATCCCAAATACATATTAGTGTTTACGTTTGTTTTAACTGGTTTTTCTTGTGCAATTACCTTCTTTATTGTGGCATATGATTGTGATTTTCGGCTATTGCAGGTTTTTCATGTTATCTTCCCTTTTTAGTTGTCTCCCTTAAAAATTTTACTTCATGTGTTATAGTAATTAAATAATAATCATCTTGAAGCTGGCAACATAGGTACACTTCAAACTAGGCTGTATGACAAACGCATATTTCAGTTTTCTTTGTAGAACATTTCAAAAGCGTCAGCATATGGAGTTAACATCCAACCACTCTTTCGCTACTAAAGGTTTGCGCGTGCAATACAATGACTTCCTTAGTGGAGTTCGGTTGCTTACAAATAAACGCATATGCAGAATCTGAATTGACAGTGACTTCAGTATTTTGTTATCTACTTAAGCAAGGGTATATGTTACCAATAGCTGAAAGTAATCACTACAGAAGTTTTACGCTAGTCATTACGAACTTGTGGATCGCCATGGGATATCTGTTTGCCAGATGACAACAGATCTTTCCCTTTACAACGTAAGTTTGTTTATCCTCTACCGGATTCGTAATTTCATGTTCAACACGGCTGGTGTCTGATGTATGTCATCATTGTTCTTTTCCGTCCCATACTCAAGTGATGTAGTTCTTTCTTGGTGCACTCGATGTTGCCGTTGTCCCTTGATTGTTTGTTCTTTTTACTAACAGTTCGGTTCTCATTTACCGTATAGAAATTCATTGTTATCAAATTTGTAATCGATAAAAAAAAATCTGAGGCTTCAATGCGTGTATTGTATTGGATACAGCTCTTTTTCCATTTTTTTGTCAACAAATACTTCTTTAAGACATCGGCAAACGAATACCGAAGCAAGAACGAGGAAAGGAGAAATTCTAAAATCATAAATCCAAAATCACGGCAATTCACAGCCAACACGAATTGAGACAGTATGACAAACACAAAACAAATAAACAAAAATGAACAAGAACGCCAAAAAACTAAAGCACTAGCAGTGTGAACCTGTATTAAACTTTAGGTATGATCAGGTGCTCCGGAAGAATAAAAATGATCTGCTCCACTCGTGGTACCCGTCACACTGCCAGTGAAAAGTCCGGTTTTTGTCAAAGTCGGTGTTTGTCATTTTGGTAAAGAATTCTGGATCTATCGACATATATCTGTACTAATTTGTGAAACAGAAACAATGTACCAGTCTGTCAAATCGTACTGACGACCGTAAAACTTCTGTAGTGACAATTGCAACAGTGACTGAACATACCCTTGATGTATAAGTTTTTGAGGCAGTCGTTTCGCTCTGTTGACAAACTACAGGCACTGGCAATAGCGAATAAGTTACGAAATGTACACGCCATATGCTGGGAATGTTGGAAAATTACTGCTCAAAAACGGGAAGTTCTCCATTGAAAAGTCGAAATCGTACGCTTGTCATAAAGTTTTGTTTTCAGACTCAAGAGTTGTCACTGTAGAGGTTTAGGTCCAGGTATGATGCAAAACTAGTAACTAATCAAGATACCTGAAAGCCATAAAGCGGACCAAACTCATTCAGAGCCGAACCTCTAAGTAAATTGTTATCAGCTGTAAAATTAATATGTAAATTGTTAAAAAAAAACGAATTGTGACAAATTTATGAAATCCAGCGTAGCAAAAATAAAAAGGAATTCTATTAATCATCAATCATAATTAATTATTGATTAGACATTCTAATAATTTACATACCTGTCTTTCTGACAAATTGCATCATACGTTATTACATGTAAACTGCATCGATAAGATGTTATAATAATTAGTTTAATATATTTGTACTCGTCAACTCGGTATATTGCAAAAATATAGCCGGCAAAGTATAATTGTTTTGTGTTGGACTATAATAGCAAATATACTAAGCAACAGAGGAAACGCATCACTTGTTTAATATTGCTTAGCTCCCGTAATATTTGAGCCATATCTGATCTTTTTATATATTTTTTTTTAATTTTAAAAGCCGAGAACAACCATCTCGATTGTTGTCAAAAATGTCTCATTTAAAATTCACAACAGAAGGTTCTTTTGAATGTATGAGAAAACAAAAGTCAAAGAATTGCTCTTCTCAGAATGGGCTTGTTTGGAAGATGTATTGTCAAACAGTGTTTTGACGACATCCTGCAGTGGGAGTATAAAATGTTCAAAATTCATCATTTAAACAATTTTGTTTATAAAAAACAAATCGAGAATTCAAAATTGTTCCTTTTTTCAGAATTTTGTCTCCTATCGAATAAATAAATATGCTCATGCATCGAGACGAAAATAATGAAACACTATTTTAAATCGATATGGCCCTAAACCTGTTTTTGTCAAGTTTATTTTACCCAGGGCGTAGCGTAGCAGTAACTTAGTATCTGAAGTTTTTCTAACGTCTTGTTAAGGTTATTGTTGAGAAAGTATATTAAAGATGCCAACTTTGGTCGGTTTAATTTCTCGTGGAAAGGATTGTTTTCCTGGTGTGGTAAGCAATCCTCGATAAATTAAGGTCAAAAGAATACGAGTCCTGCTGCAGTATTTTGCAGGGTGAAAAACCATAAATATAATTTCACATTTGTACCTCAAGCATACAAACACTAAACACAGGCGGTAAATTTGTGACAATAAAGATATCAAAATACCGAAGTTACTGTTAATTTATTTTCTGCGTATGCGCATTTCGACAAGCTATGTCTCATCAGTGCAGATAAAACAAAGAGTGATGTTAATTTTATTATGAAAAAGAATCTAAGGGTCACCGTGCGGTGTTAAACACAGTGAGGAACCTCACACCATATAGCAAGCCCTAAATTCCCCCCCACCCCAAAAAAAAGTGAATAAATCAATGGAAACAAACCGCATTCAATAACCCTAATATAAAATTTTATAAGAGGGTAAGGACTAGATAGTGACCAACATATTCATTACTTAGGACAGGCGCAAAAATTGCGGTGGGGTTAAACTCGTTTTCTTGGATCCAAACCCTCCCCTATGTGTTTAATGGCTAAAAAATAAATACACAAACTGACTCACAGTACAAAATCAAAATAGAAAAAAGTCCAACTTACCATGACGAGTACATTAACAATGAAGTACATAAAACATGAAGACAATACACTAGGGTACTGACCTGACAAACGCTCGCAGTTATTGATAGCTAGCTAAGGACACAAGGCTATTCCACATATACAGTAATATGCAAAATAAAAAAAATATAAACTGATAAAATAATGAAATTTCTTACATGACCAAAAAAAAACAAAAAAACAAAAAACAAAATGAAACTGGGAGATGAAATGTGTGATATTTTAGTAGCTTCAACCATTAGATTAACATTCCATTGCAACTCAAATGATTTCTTATTTGATGGCAAACAACGAATTATTGCCTAAACATAAATATACATAATATTTTGCTATCGTGAAATTTTCTGATACAAAAATAGGTTTCCACATGCATTCGAGTATGTTCAAAGCATTTGGCATTGAAGTCATGTTCGTCCATCGTGTATTGTACAATAACACAATAAAGAAATTTCTTTCAATGGTGAATAAAAGGATATGGAGTAAATGCACATGAGGCAAAGTCTCTACAAATGCATGGTAAAAAACAAGCAAAGGAACAACGCTTTTATTGTTGTTCTTCATCTTGAAGTCACCATGAGGCCTTCAACAATGAGCTTTGCTCATACCTCATAGTAAGTTCAAGACGGCCCCTAGCACTGGTTTAAGCGGAATTCTTTGCTAATTGTCGAGCAACGCTACATCCATGTCTTTCTTGGTCATGGGTGCGGGATTGTCAACAAACATCAATTAAACTGGCAAAGTGCTCTTACAATCACTGTCATCCTTTGCCCGACAAAAGCACTAGTGTCTTAAGCTAGTGGACAAATACAATATATAGACAAGCACAGGGCACTCTTCAAGTCGAATTGTAAGAAAACTTGGCGTTATAAAATAGTGAGATGTGGGCACTTAAAACAGGTGATCTGGATTACATTTCGAAAATTACAAAAATAATTGCCAAAATTTGAAAGTATTAATAGTATATCCATATGAGAAATTCTCTCACGCACAAGTACACCATAACTGAAAAATATAGAGAGCAAAAAATGACAAAGACAAAAAAAAAAACAAAAGCAAGACAAAAAATGAAAAATGACACTGGGGAATAGAACATTTTTTTTTAAATATTCCTTTACACTACAGAGCTATTTCAATTGCCAGTAAAAAGAATATCTCCTTGTTAACATGGAAAGTTAAATAGAAATGTAAATCGTTGACACAATCAGTGTAATAATGATAATAATTATATTTAGCAATCATTATTTCAAAATAGTGGTTGGGGTTTGGTACACAAAGTGCCTTCCTCTTCGATTCGTGTATTATGATCTCAACCATGACAAATATTATTGCATAGCCATTGCTAAATACAATGTTATGATAAAAAAGTAGACTAAGATAGCAAAACATCAAATAGGAAAAACCGAAAAGTTTATGGACAAAAGAGATGTAGGTATGAGTGTAAAAAACGATTGAAAAAAAACAAATTATTTCAAATTGAATCTATTGTGTTAAACATTCAAGCCAACTTTAAAAAATAGTTTGCTGTTCAAGAACGTTTATTGGTATTCACGTAAAATTCTTCATTCTGTTTTTAGCCATTTTCTTTAAAGTTGATATTTTTTAACGTCTTTAAAGGGAAAAGAAATACCTACACCACATTAGAATTGATTTCTGGTAAAATTGACAAGCATACGAGTACTAAAACAGATATATACAAGAAGGTATATGTTATGCTGTATCTAGTGTAGAATATGTGAAACATAAACATATATTGCTGCCAATGACTGTTTATAAATTGAGATGCTGAAATTGTGAGCATTTAAAATCGATTACGGCACATCATGTCCTACATCATTTTGTACCTGTTTACAAGGCTTCAAATAACGTTGCTATCGTGTGGAAGAAATACTACATAGACGTCAAACAAAACGAACTGGAGAAGTCAAACACTTTCTGACGTACCAATTAGGACGAAAAAACTTTAAACAAACAACATTATAAGAAACTGAAATGCTTAAAGTTCAACCTAAAGATAACACCTTGCCAACTATGTACTGGGTTCCCAAACTTCACAAAAATCCCTTCAAGTGTCGTTTCATTTCGGGATCAAGTAAGTGTTCTATCACTTATTTATTCATCCATTTAACTAGTTCACTAGCTTGTAAAAAGGAGTTGCTTATTAAATACAGTAAAAAACTTACCAAAACTCGGGTAAAAATTACTTTTGGAGTTTGAAAAGTTATGTTGAAGTTTAAGATAAACTATAATCTGTCCAAACACCAGACTCATCGTTTGACAGTAATAATTTTTTACACACTCTACAAAACTTTTCATAATTTAATTGAACATAATTTAATCGAATTCAAATTTGGACAAGTTATTAAATGTCTTTTGAATTTTGTGGTCTGAAGTTCATTTGTTCCAACAAACAAAAAACAAGGATTCGTCTCTAGTATTACCTACAATAATCACTGTTCCTGGACAAGTGATGATATGATTAATGTACTTAATGTTTTGCTCGACAATTTTTTTTTCTTTTTAGCAACCCTATTCATCAACAGGTTATTGGTATTCCTATGGGTACAGATTGTAGATCTTTTTCTGTTCTGTGTACCGAACGAGATTTCATGAAAAACTTCTTAGCTGAACCATACCAAACAGTGATTAGCTTGTTACTATGATAACAGGAGGTATATTGACGATACCCTTACTATTGACAATCTTCTATTTTTAGATTATGTTAACATAATTTACCCACAAGATATCAAATTAATAAAATCTAATAATGACTCAAAATACTGCCCTTTTCTGGATCTAACAATCATTATTGACTCTGGTAAAATAAATCTAAAATATGTGATAAAAGGGATGATTTTGATTGCAGTATTTGTAATTTCCCTTTTCTTGACGGCGACTTTCCTCTAACTCCATCAAAGAGAGTGTATATTTCTTAACTAGTACGATTTGAACGTGTTGGTACTATTCTTGATGATTTTAATGAACGTAACTTTACTTCCACATCCAATTTTTAAAACAGGGTTACAGATTCAAAAGTTGTCGAATACATTTAAGAAGTTTTATAATAAGATATGAGCCCCGGATATGACCATTTGATTTCTTAATATGGCGTTACTCACAAACAGCTTATTATTCCATTGGCATTTGTAATTCTCGTTATTACGGAAATGTTGTCAAAATGCCAGAAACTGATAAGAGATCAAGAACAGCTGGGGTGTTACATTCTTTACGTAAAAGGAGATACCGACAAGATACTATGCTTGCATTCGTTAAATTAGCCTTGAGATCTAATGACCGGAATATTTTACACACATACTGGACTCTTAACTAATACTGCCGATGTCTACTGATATATATTATAAATCTTGACAAACCCTTCTGGAAGTATCTAGTTTGATTTTTCTTCAGTTGTGCGACAGCCTTCTACCAGCAGACCAATCTCCTTGAGCTTGCCGACAGTTAAGCGGCGAGCACCCCTTGAGACATCTTTCAAAATTACTTATTGTCATTTTTTCTATTTTCAAGATTGTGGTCATACTGTAAGTAAAAAAAAAGAAGGGAAACGGGGAATTTACCTGCATATGATTTTACTCTGATGTTTATTATAATATGGGGAACCAGGACAGGTAAAGGTGACGTTTGTGTACCCATAAACCGGTTTAAACCTACTGCTGGCTTTTGCTAGTGGCGTTGCCAAGTCAAGGTGGAGCGGGGACATAGAAATGCCGTGCGTCCGTCCTTCACACTTTTTGTAAGCGCTCTCATGCCTACAAACTTGAGGGATTTTCATGAAATTTATACCACATTTTATATCACTAATACCTTGGTCAAGTTCGAAAATCAGCCTCGGCCGAAACTTTTTTGACGGAGTTAGGGGACTTTACCAAAATAGCGAGTTCGTTTTATCCAAAAATTGACCGTGGAAACGCTACAAATTTTGACATATTTTTATGACATTTATACCAAATGTTAATACAAGTACATGTATTACATGAGATTTCCTATTACATAAGAGTTCCTATCAGCATCGGTGGATATTTTTTGACGGATTTATTGGACTGCTTGACCGGTGTGGGACCCAGGAATTCTATTATTGATTACGTGTGTCTTGTTTTTTTTCGAAAATTGTGATCAATTGTATCATTTATATCATCTCTTTTAGACACCGGAGAATAATATTTAGTCTGTGATGTTCATCAGTGTGTCTCTATGTTTCTTTTCCATACCGTAATTATGTTACGCCTTCGTTTCTTGTTGTAGCACTTCGGGTTAATTGTTTTTCGTCAATTAAAATTTAGCTATATAATTTTCATGTAGGACAAATTATTAGTACACTTAAATTTCATAAATAGTTTGTTTTAAATGGTGGTACATATTTATTTCAATAGATCAGGAATCCAGTTATCCGTCTTACTGGTATTTTAGGAGATCATTTCTGTCTACAATTACATAAGAGTTCCTATCCCGAAAGTCCCGTATTGTTTTTTTTTTTTTTT
>MJUU01063640.1:9839-29865 GCA_002080025.1 Modiolus philippinarum | reverse complement strand
AAAAAATTCCATCGAAATCTGATGAAAAATAAAGATATGATATATTTAGAAAAATTGCAATTTCGGCCCCTTTGACCCCATGTAGCTCGGAAATGGTAAGAGCCACGCCAAATCTGTTTCATATCTCTGAAAGCTTAGATCAAGAGGAATCCAAAGAAAAAAATCCAATCGAAATCCGATGAAAAATAAAGATTTGACATATTTAGAAAAATTGCATTTTTGGCCCCTTTGACCCCTTGTAGCTCGGAAACTGTAAGACCTACACAAAATCCGATGGCATAGTGCTGAAAGCTTAGATCAAGAGGAAGCCAAAGAAAAAAATCCCATCGAAATCCGATGAAAAATAAAAATTCTACATAATCTGCAAATTCGCAATTTTGGCCCCGTTCGGCCCCTCATAGCTGGGAAAGGAAACAAGTTATCAAAAATCTAATAGCTGAGCGCATATTAATTTTTCACAAGGAATCCATTAAATGAAACTGCATCAAAATCGGACTTAAAATAAAAAAAATATTTTTTTGGAGATTTGCCCCTGTTGGGCCCATTTATCTCGTGAGCGGTACATGCTATGTGAAATCCGTTGGCATATTCCAGATTGGAAATTTCCTCAGGAGCACACTGAAAGAAACCCCATCAAAATCCGATTAATAATAAAGATTCTACAGACAAACATGTGAAAACACCCAATTTAACCCTTTTTGGCCCCTTTTTAAAAAACGGGTGGGGCCACAATGACCAAAACTAAGCGAAGAACAGTATGTTAAAATTTCATAAGGATTGATCAACTGGAACTAAAGTTATTGACAAAAAACTAAAGTGTCTACAGACGACGACGACGACGACAACGATAACGACGACGACGACAACGACGACGACGACAGCACCATACCAATATACGACCGCAAAAATTTTTGCGGTCGTATAAAAAATGGTGGAACTGCATAACTTACCTGTAGCCTTTTTTGATACGAATAGAGGATTGTGTAGAAAACGTTATAGATGCTAATCTTAATATGTTTTATTTCTCGTGGAAAGAATTAAAGATTCATTGCTTTTTTATGTGGTGAGCATTTTCCGTAAATTAAGGTCTGTTGTGGATAAGTCTAGATAAAATGGATACGATTCCTGCTGAAGTTCCGTGCAGACCGAGTACTCCTAAGGAAGGATCATAGTTCAAATTCATATTTTAAATAAAAAAAAAAACTTTACAGTTGAAATTAATACAAGAGAACCTTTTTGAGCAATAAAGAGTGATGTTTATAGCAAATGTTACGTAATATGCAAAAAAGTAAACTAATACAATAATGAAATTCCTTTCATGGCAGAAAAAAGAAAAAAAAGAAACTAGGAAAAGAAGTTGTTTGAATTTCAAGTAGTTTCATCAATTTGAATAATGTTTTTATCTCGTGCTTGCACTATTATTGGAGCGGCGAGGAGGCAAATTTTCAAAATTTAAATTACCCGAAAGCCCCATGGGCTTTTATTATCTTAAACGAACATGTAATGTTTGTTCTTTCAGAAAATGGCTGTCGTCACTATCTGACATGGTCCGAACATACTTTATTTTAAGGTCAAAGGTCTTTTCCCTGAGAGCTGTATCTTTAGTTTGCCGGGGTATAGCTTACTAATTTTTTGACATAGTTTTCAGATATTTGGCAAACAAGTGTATCACATCAAAATTTAATATTTGGTACCATTTGAATTTCATATGACATTTACCTTTGACCTTGAGGTCAAATAATTGTTTTCAAGTAAAGGATTTTCCAATACACAAATAAATAGTACGAGAGTAGTCGTATTTAAACCGAGTTGAGAATGCATTAATGCGAGATCTGTGCTGCTTTAGCTTTCATTGAATTTGACCTCACTCAAGGTCAAATAAGGAAATTTTGCCTTACAATGAATACTGTAAACCGGTAAATTTTCGCGCCGTCTTTATTTCGCGATAAATTGACGAGATTTTAGTTCGCGCAGTATTGAATTCGCGCTGCCAAATTGTTGACCATTGACTTCAATAATAGACAAGTATATTTGCGCTGTTTTATTTTCGCGCTTCCATTCCAAACGCGAAAATCGCGAAAATAAAACTGCCCCGAAAATTTCCCGGTTTACAGTATCGCGGTACAAGGTTGACTCGGGACAAGTTATTTGACACACGTTTTTACTATAGCACAAGGTGTCTGCAACAATTATGACTCATGTTAGACATTGAAGATTTATATCAAAATTAAGTTTCCTCAGAAAAGATTTGGTGTGAGCGTGGGGGGGGGGGGGGGGGGGGGCAAACATCTAAATGATTTTTACGTTTGACATTCACAATAACACAAAGTACAACATATGAATCATTGGTCTTTGCACCTTTTGCTGACATCAAATGAGCTTAAGGTTATTTTTGATAATAGCTATCTTTTATTTTTATCGTTTAAAATATGTGACGTTATTGCTTGCTATTAAACCTCTACGCTATTTTCGCATTTAAGTTTTCTAAAAGCAAAATCTGCTTGATTCATACTTGTTTACTTAAGAACTGTTTGTTCATCACTTGAACAGGACTTCTTTTTGTGTAAAGCACACAAGGTAATTCGTAAAGAGAAAAAACACATTGGCCCATTGGAAAAAAATCAAGAACACGAAGCCAAAGGACTTTAAATGTGTGAGATCAGGCGGGATCCAGACAATATGAAAAGAGGGCAGTAAATTGGAAGTGAAATTATATTTCACCGATTGGCACGAGGCTCGAAAAATTTTGGGGTATTTGTTAGTAAAACATCAAGATATTCATTAAAAATACATGATTGTGCAAAAAGAGGGTGATGGTCCAAACATCGGAACCTTCACCTGGATCCGCCAATGATTTCAATGTCGTAAACAAAACTAGAACTTTTACATAAAATATGCTTTCTCCAAAATTGTAACCAAACGTTCTAAAATTGACAAGCTTGTAATAAGGAAATACATTTTCAGAAAACGACGATAAAAGCAAACACACAGAATTTACACAGGTTTTCAACTTTGAAGATGAACACAAAAGCACAACAGGACGCAATAGTATATTTTGTTGGATTTTCTTCTTTCAATAATTTCCCACTAAATAATTTTTAGTGCAATATTTAACAATTTACAATGAAATATTAGCCTTTTGGGTGTTTTATGATTTCAGAAAACTTAAGTTTTCTGGTGTAATCAATTAAAGTGATGACACATATTTTGTGAGGTGAAGCTGTTTCATCTTAAGAACGCTTTGCCGTTTCCAGTTTTTGCTTAGTATAGCAGAGCTAGACTCCGATTTGACGCAACAAGTACATTTCCGCATTTTCATATCTAAACTATACGAACACACCCAATACACAAACACACCCTTTAGTTAATTACACCTTTTTTTTTAAAAGTGAGCAAATAAGAACATTATAAACACGTATCACGTATTTCTAGAACGGTAGTTGTGTCAAGCATACAACAAACAAACAGAAATATTGTTGAAATATCATTCAAAACAGACTGCCTGGTAAGGGGTAAATTATAAAGTTATGACCAAATCGGTACAACCCCGTTCAAATACGGGAACAGAATATTTGCAAAACACAACTTTTGATAAAAAGATTAACGTGGGGAAAGATGTATCCTACAAATACGCCAATCGTTACGTGAAACAATTGTCAAATCAGTTATACGATATAATTAACAAATATGTAAAAGATGAAAAGGTAGGTGCTAAAAAACATCAATTTTAATGCCTAATTTTACCAAGTTTGTAAACGGCCGTACTGGGCTATGTTTGAATTAATAAGGAAGTATTGATGCATAATTTAATACACTATTGCATGCTTTTTGTTTCTGTTGTGTTGAGTTTCAAGAATAACTGCTGAATTCAATGAAATTTCATTCAAAGCAGTCCCATCGGTATATTGAAGAGCAGGATATCGTCAAAAGTCGCAATTTTTTACGCCAGAGGGACCACAATTTAACTCGACGACAGGCATTTTCTGAAAGTTGAGATTTTGATAAATGATATAAAGCAATAAAATTCCATGGGGCTTTTGAGTAATTTAAACTCGTTAAATAAGCGACTTTTTATATATCCGCCGCTCTACTATATGACAAAATATGTATTTAATCAAAAGGATAAATTATTATATAGGAGAAGATCATTTACGGAACTATTGTTATATAACTAAAGTTCCTTGGAATAAATATTCTGGTTGAAAGTTAAGTTCTTTCACCAAAACCATCATTTAGTAATAGTTGTTTAAAAAATAAAATCAACACAATTTATTTTTTCTTTCATGTTAAAAACAGTTCTCACAAACAGATACTGATTTTGATTACTAGTTATAAAGTAAATCAATAACATATAAGGAAAAGAAAATTTTATAACATAAACTGTGTACAAAAAGATGATTATTTATTCATACTTTCATAATAATGGGAAAATATTCATATATACTGTTGCGGCGCTCTTTTTCTACACATTGTCTTTTTGGTTTTTTATCGCTTCCACTTGCGTTTTCACCAGAATCAGCATTTTGAGAAAGGAAAGATACTAATCTAAATCAAAAGTAACGTCGGATTGTGTCAAAAAATATGATTATGATCATCTAAGTTAAGGGAGTACGCGTGTCAGAAATTTTGTATTTAGAATTAAAATTCTGATCTTTTGTTTTGAAGAGCACTACTAAGGGACCGACCATTTAAATTGAGGGGGGGGGGGGGCTATGGTTTTTTCTAAAAAAATATTTTTGATCTGATTTTATGTGAAAAAAATATTTTGGCTGCCAAAATGATGGAAAAAAAATTTTCTGAATGAGGCTTTCTGCCCCAAAAAATAATGTTAATTTTGAAAAAAAACATAACCCCCCCCCCATTTCAGGTTAAATGGTCGGTCCCTAATGAAACAACTTGAGCAAAAATTTTGAAAATCGATGTAGGAATTTTTTAGATATAAGACGTCAAAATTTTGGCGGGAAACAGATCTCTCTAGAGTTTTCCTTCAATTTGCATAAGATGTTTATAGGCCTTTAAATATATTAAATTATAATTGGAAGTTGATTAAATTTGATACATAGTCTATTTAATGTATTTTAAAGTGACTTATGACCAAGAAAATGTCATCCATATGCAAAAAAATTTAGCAATGTTTGAATGGATAAAACCCGAGGATATAGAATGCTTCTGAAATCTGAGGCTCGTACTCCCTTAAGAGTGTTATTGTTTTCATCATTTTTGTTGTTTTGCATTTCAGGTTGTTTTTGAGTTTCATTGTCATCTTCGGCGCTGTTATCTTTGTTTGAAATTTCTCCATCTGCTGCATCTTCATGGTGATAGTAACTTTTTATATAATTGTGTCTATATTTTAAAATATTTTTTTCATTACTATCCACCGATGTCAGCATTCCTAATCTAGGAATGCCGTACACTTTATATGGGCCAAGCCACTTTTCCATTTCAGGGGTCTTTTTTCTCTTCATGTTTTAACAAGTACCATGTCACCACTATGAAATTCATTTACTTCTACATTGTGACGTTTATCGAAATGAAGTTGCTGCTTTCGTTGGACAATTTCAACATTATCCAATAGATCGGCAGCAATTTTCTGTTGAATTTGAATCATGTCATTTCCACCTTTCTCTACTTCATCAACGGATTGTTCTCTGTATTTTTCAAAGGTGTTTGAAGTATTTCCATGAAGGTTTTCTTTAGGCAGAACTGGATTTCTCCAGTACATCAAATAATATGGAGAATATTTTGTGCTATTCTTCTTCGATGTAATGTAGGAAAAGCAGCACTTTGATACAAAGCGTTCTTAGTGAAGTATGTTCACTTCGACTGATTTTTTAAGCATTGCCTTAAGAGTTTGGTTGATTCTTTCTGATTGACCATTAGACTGCGGGTGATATGGTGTGATCAAAATATGCTAATATCTATACTGTGACTCGTTAGTATCTATACTGTGACTCTAAAGATTCTGTTAGCAGAGAGTTGAACTATCCACCATTGTCACTAACCAACTGTATCGGCATTCCATGCCGGCAAAATAACTCGTACATTTTCTGTTACCTCGGATACCAATTTCCTCTTCAATTGGAATGCCTCAACGTAATTCAAAAAATTATCAATAATTGTTAGTACGTATCGATATCCCGGGATCGATATCCATCGGCAGATAATGGTTTGCCATCGTTGTCATTATATGGCCCGATGAGAACAATAGCAATTTTTTTTCCAGGTACTGTTAGGGATTTTAACGGACTGTAACTCTGCAGGCGATGTTTATGTTTTTTTATTTGTTGTATGACATTGTTCACGGTGCTGTATATAATATTTTACACATGCTTTGACACCTTTCCAATAATATCTTTCTGCAATTTTATATGTCTTTTCAATGCCCAAATGACTACCATTTTCAGAATGACATAATTTCAGTATTGAAAGTTTCTGGTCTGCTATAATGACTAATTACTTTCTCCTTTGTTACTTTTTCCGCCTGTACATTTCAAAATTTTGGATTCTCTTTGCGAAGTCATTATCATCCATATCTACAAAAGATAAAACAAGACATAAATATTTTTTATCGTGTGATTTACAATTCCAGAAATATGTGCTCATGTTACTAGTATATAAAAAGCTTCTGGAATAACTTCTTTTCCAGAAACTAAAAAATTGCATAAAAATAATTGCAACTTTAATTATATAAGATACTTCCCAGGAACTTTACATGTATTCTTCAAGTTTATTTCCAGGAATTTAAAATATATATATGTTGTCTCCATGACATTTACCCCATTTCCTTTCTTTTTCATATATAATTTCCAAGAACTATTTATGAATAATTTAATTTCCATGACCTTAAATTATTATTTCACTAAAGTTTTTACACCTTATTATGTAAATCAAATTCAAGGAACTTTTATTATGTAATTTGAAACTTGAATCTTTATTACTTGATTCAACGCCTATTTCTACACATAGTATATTCAATGGCCTTGTACAATGCAATTTGTCTTCTATGAAGGCTTTTTTGTAAACGCTGATTGGTTCATACGAGAATGACAAACTACAGTGTTCACGCGGGAAAAATAATTGTAAGCCTTTGTTGATGTGTAAAAAAGAACAATCACGTGGGTTTTCGATGGAAGACACGCCCCCTTACAACAAATTCTTGATATAAATAAATAAATAAAGTATATTTACGTACAAGAGTGACCCTCACGAATTGAAAATCAAACATAAACAATAACTACATTACATAAACGTGAAAAATATAATTATCAATCACAATATTTATAACAACACAAACACGTGGAGTTAGGATTGAAGACACTCCCCCATAGCTATAATGGACAAGTCCAGCATCACCTGTGTAATTTGTGTATTGATCTATTTATATCTCTTTTTCGGTCACAGTTATATTCTACAAATACAATGTAGTAGCCAATTCATTAGAATTGAAAGATGCGTGTTCATAGGAGACAAAAAAAATTATCATCGGCTAAAGAGCTAACATTGTGAGTTAGGCTACAAGTAGAAATCTAATATACGGTGCGGCTTCGCCTTACCGTATAATAGATTTTTACTTGCAGCCTAACTCACGATGTTAGCTCTATAGCAGAAGATAATATATAAACACATCATACAATGTATGTACAAAAATATTTACAATATCCAAATACTAACATCAATATAATGTTCTGGAGCCCAGAATAGTGAAAAATAATTTTCAAAATACAGAGTCTTTAATTTTCTTTTGTGAATATCAACTGATTTAGAATTTCTGATGCTAACTGGTAACTCATTTCATAATTTCGGACCAATAGTACAAAAACTCTGAAAATTTAAGAAAATGATTTGTTTTTGTTGAAAGGAACAAAATAACAACCCAATTTAAATCCTGGGAACTTTTTTTTATGTAATCTAATCCCCTGAAACTTTTATTATGTATTTATATCATGGAAATTTTATTATATAATTAAATTTCCTGGAACTTTTGTTTGATAACCAAATTTACAGACATGTATGTAGTAGGATAAGTGAAAAATTAGGAAAACTCCAAATTATTATTACTTAAATATTGGTATGGTATCTAAAATAAGTATTTAATACATAATTCTTTCCCAAGGAACTTTTGTTATGTATAAACAAAGTTCCGGAAACATTTGTTATGTTATAGTCACTGCCGAAGGAATGTTTGTTATAAAACAATATTCCAACGTCCGTCAAAATTGTACAAAAACAGTTTTTTCCAGTTATAACTACAATACACTGTTGCATTTATCTAGAATGATGTAGGATATGTTCTAATGCTAAAAAAATTCTGTTGTAAAATAATACGCAAATCTGTTTCAATTGTATAATCATTATAAACTACGCAATATTTCTGTGAAGAAATAAACACGATGAAATCATTATTTGCTTTGAAACTTTGGCATTATACAAAAACAGGATAACAATAAGCAAAATGCTTTTGATGCATGGTGCATGCAAACTCATGCAGATAAAAAATTGTAATATAAATATATATATGTATATTCTTCCCTTGAATAGAATAAGATCCACCATTAAGATATGTAACTATTTTGTTGTATTCATCAGAATCAATTTTTATCTGCTACTACATGTACATAATCTACAGATAATTCACATAAAAGGTGGGGCGAGTAGTATTTCAAATGCAATCAGGATTAAAAATCACATGATGGAACAAATATTATGGAACAATGGTTGTTTTTGTTCCAGGTGCATATCTTATAGCGATGGAAATATTATTATGTAATATTGTTTCAAAGAACTTTTATTATCGCTATATTTGTTTCTGTTGGAACAAATATACGTGTACAACCTCCCCTATATGAACGCGGACATGATAGAAGACACCCGATCAATGTATTAAATCGAGAATTGACACGGGTATCGTCAACACTTCGTGGTATGTTGGAACACTTCGTGTTCCTATGGCACGACCAAATATAGCTTCAATGAGGGCCGGTTGCGCATGCGCAACATAATAATGTCATACATCTGGTCATGTGACTTCGGTATTTTTTGTATTTTAAACCATTGGGTCGATGCCACTGCTGGTAGACCAGAGGTCCCCGAGGGTATTAACAAGACAAATAGTTAGACTTGTCTGACATTAAAATTGTACCTAACCTGTTATAGAAATTTACAGTTTTTATCAAAATTCTAGCCCCTCAAACATACTGAGGCTTCATTCCGTGCATGGCAATCGGTAGATGTCCTTGGTACTGGATTTGGCTTCCTATTTCAATACTTTTGGAAATGAGTACTTCTGTTTTTACTACTTTTTGATTATGACTTTCCTTTTTTTGTATTTAAATGCCGCCTATGAGAGGTTACTCATTTTTTTTTTATTTAAATGCCGCTTATGAGAGGTAACTTCGGTATTTTGTTTTTATTACTCCTTGAAACACGTGTACAGCATAACGAAATTTACTGTTTTTATGCAACTTCGGTATTTTTTGTACTCTTTCTGCTCATACATATATTTTGGTATATGGATTTCCAAATCTTTCCATTAAATTTGCATTGATGATACACAAGTTGTCGAAATGCGCATATGCAGATACTAAAATAACGGTAACTTCGGTATTTTGTTTTTATTACCTATTGGCCGATGCCTCTGCTGGTGGACTGCTAGTCCCCGAGGGTATTCACCGACCCAGTTGCCAGTAAATGTACTTCGGTGTTGTCCCCAAAACCGATTTTATTCGAAAACTTGCGATATCAAAATTTAACATAATCTTATTCAAAACTAATAAGTATCTCCCTCTCACATATCTCTGTCCTTAACTGATTTTGGCTTACATTTGAAATTCTCCATTATTCAGTCACTGAGAGGAATGTGTATCAACCATTCATGAATGATTTAACTATTTAGATCCTATTGGTAATAAGTTTTTATTTCATCTTTTACACATATTTTGGTATATATATTTCCAAGTGTATTATTAGATCTGCACTGATGAGACATAAGCTGTCGAAACGGTGACTTCGGCATTTTGTTGTTATTCAGAATTACAAAAACAAGATAACAGTAAACACATACAACGGCCGAAAACTACATTCACATGCCACATTTAACAAGCAAACTGCACCAGAAAAACAAGAGACAAGAGACAAACTAAAATAACGAGAGGAAATCGGGATAGCCGGGTTTGGTAGAACTTAAAGAAAAAACGCACGGAGGTGAACGAAATACTTAACTCGAGAGGAGAAAAAAAACATGCATCTTCTTGATAAATCTTAACATTCCCTGTCCTCAATTGCCTCTCCTTGCAGCACTCTGTTTTTTCGTAATACATGTACATGTTAAGTGACAATGAATGATCAAAGTAAAGGGTGTTGGAACACATTTATCTAATAACTAAATACCAAACTTTGTCAGATTCTTGCACAACACATTCTACTCGTGGTATCATCCTTCATTTTTGGTAGATCCAGAGAAAATCTTGCAAAAAGAAGCATTCCAAAATCAGGAAAAAACGCTTTAGCCAAAAGTTTAGAACTGGAACATTTCTATGCAAAACTTAAGTTCGAAACAAACTTTTGCAAAAAGAACAAATGCCTGCATTCGTTTTGAGGAAACAGAGGTGTTCCTCTACACATAGTAAAACAATTCCCCGTGGTAGAGATGTATGCTCTTTATTTTTCTTAGATATGGTGTACTTGTACATGAGATAATATCTCGTGTGTACACTTTGTTCAATTACTATTATCTAAGTTTATGTAAATTCTAAAACCGAAGGATTAACTTCCTCCATCGTAGTTTTGTCCTTAGCTATATTTGATATTACTGATTATTCGGATTTCGTTTGGTTTTATGCATTATAGATATTTTTTGAAATTATGGATTTCCTTTGTTTGGGTTCTAGTGCTGCTAATGAGGAATTAATTTCCGAAATGGCCATACAGCTCATTAAAATTATTGCAGTTGGAGTTAACATATGTGTTATGGTCTAATGTTCATTTACTCCATATCCTTTCGTAAAATTATGGAGAGGGGAGGCAACTTGATGATAAAAAAAAACTCCATTTTCTTACGATGATTATCTAACACTAGAGATGGTGATAAAGATAATAAGTATATTGAGGAATATATGCAAATACTCAAGGTCTCCGTCAATGACAATTCTACTGTTCATCAAGCATAGAGACGTTCTTTTCTCCTTTCTTTTTTTTTTTCTTTCAATTCTTTGCCTACCAGTGAAGACATCGGACAACCTGCACTATTGTGATCTTCAACAGAGCCGATGCTAAGAAAGCACATTCAATTCATGGGTATTATAATGTTGCTAACGAGAGGTTACTCCTTGAAACACGTATACAGCATAACGAAATTTACTGTTTATTATGCAACTTGGTTTTTGTGTTGCATTTGTAGTGTTTTGTTGGTTTGTAGTGTATTTGGAATTCCGTCTTCTGCTGTTCTTGCATTTGCCTTGTCTCTGAACTTAGATTTATGCAATCTTGTGCTTTTTTACCTCAGTATTCTTCTGCCGTTGTATTGTTTTGCGAGTAAACAAATGTACATCGCTAGAAAAGGTGTTGGACGTCAAACCGCGCGCTACGTCTCAATAAATTATTTGTAGATGGCTTAAACATTGTTAAAGACCGTAGGACGTAAGAAGAAATAAATACAATACTGAAAGCCTTGTAGTAGACTTGTCAATTTAAAATCTTAATCAAACTTAAATTCTTATCATAGGGCTGCACACTTTAATCGGATTCAACATGTTTAAAGACTCTTTAAATGGTGGCGAATGGGATACGAGTTTTCGTTACAATTAAGGTATGTCTTATTTGAGATATGGTCCAAATAAAACTAAATTGGAAAACAATTTAAAGCTTCATCTAAATTTGAAAATGACTTAAAGCTTCATATATTAATTTAACAAGTAGCTAGTAGTATTTACCAACCAAGTAGCCAGTTCTTAGGTTCTGGCCTGAAAACTGAATTTAACATGAAACATCAAAATTTGAGAAAATGTCGTTAAAATCTGAGGAGTATCTCCCTCTTGCATAGCACTGTCTTGAATTGACCCTGGCTTTCCCTTTTAGATCTTATAGGTAGTATGTTCTCTCTAAGCTTTTACATATTTTGGTCATTGGCTTTCCAAACGTTTCGATTTGATCTGCACTGAAGAGATATAAGTTGTTATAAGGCGCATATTCAGAAAATTCAGAGTAACTTCAGAACTTTGTAACTATTTTGTAGCATCATTGTATGATCTCTGCCCAAATTTTTCGCAATTGACCACAACCAACAATTATGCAAGATGTATCAGTATTTGAAGACTTCACTCAACATGGCCAAACATATCAAAGAACCACATAACTGCTAGAAATTTATGGATTAAAATTCCAACATAGTTTCCCCCTACTAAAGATGTCCCATAAAAGTACGTAACTCGACGAGAAATACCTATATCGACGCAACTTTACCTATGATCACGAAGCATGACAAATGGGATCCTTAATTATGTACCAAGTAAAACAAAGATGTAACATGTGCAATAACCATTGTAAGGGTTTTGGTAGTTTTTATAACAGATGATTGTTTTGTAATCGATTCTTTATTGTTTTTTTTCCTTTTTTTCCAGGATAATATTTTAGGCACCTACATACAACCTCATAAATTTTACGACAGAATCGAACAGACCGTTTTGATATGTGTCATTGGTGATTATGTTTGTCGGTCACGTTATAAACCATCACATTTGTATTCAGATATTTAAACTGTTTCACTGTAAAATATGTGTCTAGGCCCTAGACATTTTTCTATACACTATTCATGTATCACTTTTTAGACACGTCTTCATATAAGACATGTCTTACAGCTAGACATGTATTGAAAAACGTCTTAACCCTAGACATGTCTTTTCAATTGGTGCTTAGATATTAAACATGTCTAACTTTTAATTGTCTTGAATCAAAACATGTCGTGCATCTTTTGATTTAAAAAGAATGAAAAAAAAAACAATAAAAATGCATGGCACTTTGTGGCAGTGAGAAATAAACTTGGAAAATATTTTGGATCAGACAAATAGGAATTTGAAATTACTGATATTTTTGTCTAATCCAAATACATTTCCCAGTAGATTTCTCATCACCCAAAAGTATCATACATTTTTGTTGTCTTTTTCCATACTTGCAGCCACTAGTAGTTTCCTGAAAATGAAGATATAAATCCTGAAGTAGTTGCACTCTGATCATTGTTGTCGGTAGAATGCAGCTCATTTAGTTTGAATAGGTCTACTTTGGAAGATGCGAGATGGGGTGTTGGATGGAACCATTTTTTTCTGAAACAAATCGTGCATAATTTTGGGAAAAGTGAGAACAAAACGGCAAATATAGTCCGGAACTCTTTTTGTCTGGAACCAATTGACAACTCTCTTTTCGAAGACAGGACCCGGCCTTAAAATTCCAAGAAACACGTTTTATTCATTTATTTAATTTATTTTAATTATTGTTTTATTTTTTCTGATGCGATGTAAATTCAAGTAATTTCATGTGTTATTGAAGGATCAACACTTCCTGCAGGCAACTATCCTCATAACTTACCAGATGCACGGATTTTTAAGCTGATGTCGGTTACATCCTCGTTTCTCTTGTCACATTTTTTACCCCGTGATTTTTTTCTACACGTTTAAATTTACAAAAAATTATTACTATATAATATGTAACTTTATTCATTGATATGGCTGATATGGCTGAAATATTTTCCAGAAGAAAAGATATAAAAATGTTTTTATTTATAATTAATGCTGCTGATTGTTTCTTAAATAAAATTCCTGACACTGACAGAAATCTGACCGAATTGGAAAAAATGTCCACTTCACTGTGAAGAAAGCTACTGATTCCAACCACAATTAATTTCATAATAAACAACTAACCATAAGGTTTTCCTTCGATTTTCTTCTCGTAGTTTGTTTTGGGATACGAATAATCAAGCAGTACGTCTGTGTAATTAATAAAAAAAAAATATCATGTGTTTTACTTTTCTTATTAAATAATACTGCGGTGTAATTCTTAGATTTCTTTTGTACAAAATATACATTTTAAATCAAAATTATAAGCAATATTATAGCGCCTGGCACCTGGATCTGTGTTTTCAGGGACTTTGTCTACAGAGGTATAAGGCGGGTCTCCAAGTGGTGGATAGGGGAATGCCTTTTCCATACTGGATAGTAAGGTCATAATACGGAAAGCCGGATCGTGAACCATCGGAGGAACTGTGCATGTGGAGAAACGCACTATTAGTGTTGTAAGGAGAGCATTCTTCCGAGGCAGTATATAAGGCTAAATTTCCTGCCCCTACCAATTTCTCCCCTTTTCTAGTGGTAAACAAACGTCTTCCCACCGATTATTCTTTCGACCTTTATTTATTTCTTCTTTTTACTTATATTTTTTAATTGATTTACTTGTATTCGTTCTGATATAACTGAAATATTGCTCACCAAACTTATCAATCAATCCTTTTAGCGCCTCCTTTAATTATCTTATCCTTATTCCGCTAAGGGCATCAACCAAAGGGTGACATGTGGAATTCTTTCTGAATTTTGTACATACATATTCTTAGAATTCATAAAAAAAGAATAATTGTGATTTCATGACACATAGCCAGAACAGCTTACCATATGATTTGAAAGTTTGCAAATCAATTAAACAGTTTAAAGAAAACAGTTATGCATACTTTTTAAATGGTAATAAATTGAAAAATACTAGAATAAGTATATATGAATCTTAATAAATACAATTGAATTGTTTTATACACCTTATATGGCAAAGTGTTTGTATATATTATATGTAATTGTATGATTTATGTTTGTATTTGAGGACCCCCAGGAAGATTAGTATTGGCTAATGGGGTTATCCTCTTGAAATAAAGATTATTTATTTATCTATTAGGGCCCCGCATCGAGATGCGGGTGCCCTATAGTTTTCACTTTGTCCGTCCGTCTGTCCGTCAACAATTTTTTGGTTGAAGTTTTCTGGGCTTTTACAAGTGGGAATGATTTCATATTTGGTCTGAAGCTTTATGATGATGAGTTGTACCGTGTAAGCAATTTTCAGGTTTGCCGTGCCACTACTTCCTGTTTGCCGATATTTTAACTTTTTATTATACCACTCTATGGATGAAAAGTTTTCGTTAAAGTTTTCTGAGCTTCTACACGTGGGAATGATTTCATATTTAGTCTGAAGCTTTATGATGATGAGTTGTACCGTGTAAGCAATTTTCAGATTTGCCGTCGTGCCACTACTTCCTGTTTGCCGATACTTTAACTTTTTTATTATACCACTCTATGGATGAAAATTTTTCGTCAAAGTTTTTCTTGGCTTCTACATGCGGGAATGATTTCATATTTGGTCTGAAGCTTTAAGATGATGAGTTGTACCGTGTAAGCAATTTTCAGGTTTGCTGTGCCACTAATTCCTGTTTGCCAATACTTTAACTTTTCATTATACCACTCTATGGATGAAAAATTTTCGTCAAAGTTTTCTGGGTTTCTACAGATGGGAATGATATCATATCTATCTGAAGCTTTATGATGATGACTTGTACTGTGTAAGCAATTTTCAGGTTTGCCATGCCACTACTTCCTGTTTGCCGATACTTTAGCTTTTTATTATACCACTCTATGGATGAAAATTTTTCGTCAAAGTTTTCTGGGCTTCTATTGATTGGAATGATTTCATATTTGGTCTGAAGCTTTATAATGATGATTTGAACCATGTAAGTATTTTTCAGGTTACTTCCTATTTTCCGATACTTTAACTTTTTATTAAACCACTGTATGGATGAAAAATTTTCGTCAAAGTTTTCTGGGCTTCTACAGATGGGAATGATTTTATATCTGGTCTAAAGCTTCATGATGATAAGTTGTATTGTGTATGCTATTTTCAGGTTTACCATGCCACTATTTCCTGATTGCCGATACTTTAACTTTTTATTGTACCACTCTATTGATGAAAATTTTTGTCAAAGTTTTCTTGGCCTTTACAACTGGGAATGATTTGATATTTGGTGTAAAGCTTCATGATGATGACTTGTATCGTGTAAGCTATTTTCAGGTTTGCCGTGCCACTACTTCCTGTTTGCGGATACCTTTTAACTTTTTATTTTGAAATATTTTCATAAACAAATTTTGATAATTTGGTACAAAGGAAGTGACTGCCTTTTGCGGGGCCCTCCTGCGTTCAGCAGTACCTCTAGTTTTATTTAATGAATCATTACTGGTCTTGATCTTGACGCGATGCATGCATCAAGAATCTTGAATGATTTGGAAGGGCCTTAACTTATATTTTTTCCCGCGCACTTATAAAAATTATTACTGACTGTATAAGATTTTTTTTTTCTTCAAATGTATCATTGTCTTTCTTAAGTAAAATATAACTTACTTAATTTTATATCTCTTTTTCTCCTAAGCTAGGTTATTTTATTCTCAAAATAATGTGCTTTATTACATACTTAGTAGAAATAAAAGCGTTTTTGCGTGATCAATATGACCGGAAGTAAACTGTCCATATTTTCACTAGGAGGGAAAATAATAGTTTATTTTATGCTCTTCGTGCATCTCAGACAAAANAAACGACTTCCGGTCCATATTGGCCTGGGCAAATAAACGACTTCCGGTCCATATCGGCCTGGCATTTCTAAACGTCGAAAGTATGTAATAAAAAGTTTTAATACATGTGCATTTCCATATTGACCTAATTATCATCCCTCGACCCACATTGTCCCTCGACTTTGTCTCGGGCCAATATGGGTGTCTCGGGATGATAACCAGTCAAATATGGAAATGCCCATGTATTAATCTGTATTTATATAATTATCAAAAAGGTGCTTCCACTGCTAGAGCTTCAGTTTTGTGGCGTTCTTGTTCATTTTTTGTTTATTTGTTTTGTCTGTGTCATGCTGTCTGATTTCGTATTGGTCAAGGTCGGTGGTTTTCTCCGGTTCCCTCCGCCAGTAAAACTGACGGTCATGAAATAGCTGAAATACTGATGAAAGTGACGTTAAACCCTTTATCAATCAATCGATCAATTCGTGTTTGATATGAAATTTTGATTATGGATTTCCCCTTTCATAATTGTTGCTTCGATGTTCGTTTACCGATATATGCCTTGAAAGAAAAGATATAAAGGGATTGTTCTTGTCAATTTCGGTATGACCATGTAGCATGAAATGATCCTCTCTCATTGCCGAAAAAGGTACTTATTAATAAATGTCAAAAATCGATTCTTACATGTAACACTTATCAAGAATACGTCTTAGATTCAGTCAAATAAATTATCGATCTACACCTTCATGGTCGGGTTAAGGTCATTGTCACCCAGATAAGTATGTCGTACGTATGACCAGCTCTGACGAGAGAGAAACGAGCCAGATTTAACGGCTGTTAAAGTGTTAAAGTTTGTTGTAAAAATGCAAATAGATTGTTTTTTATTTTATATTTAGTCAGGTATACAGTACTTGTCATTTGGAATGAAAACTTGCCACCATAAATTTTTTTCAATACTACGAAAATAAACGGTCCCTTTACGTTCGTCAACCGTTACGTACTTTTATGGGATATCTCTACTTGAACAATATTCCTCCTAATTGAACAATAGACTAATGTGCTTTACGTGAAGTTGGTATTTATGGTTTCTCTAATTTCTATCCAGTTTTCACATTTCCTGAACGGTGTGGAAACATTTGTTCTCCTCTCTAGAGAGGAAAACAAGTTTCGTTACATTTCCTGCCAGATTTATTCGGAATACAATCCTAGGTGTTTTTCGTCCAGTCATTAGAGAAACAGTTTCCACAACTTAGATACGTTAATTATGAAATTTCTCACATCTCTTATAAATAAATTTTCAAATGTTTAAAAGCTCGGCAAGCCTCGCTTTCAAACATTTGCAAAATTTATTTAACTCGATGTAAGAAATTTCATAATCAACTAGTTCTCGTTTTGAAGCTGAAACTTTGTATGCAAGTTCGATTATATACATCTCATTTACTGATGATAGCGGACTTTTGGTATGACCCCTGGAGGCATGCCCTTAAGGGGCCAAAAATGTTAAACAATTAGTTCTCATCAGAACGACTGGAACTCTATGTATAATTTTGACTTTGTGGTTTATATTTTCATGAGGAATTATTGGAATTGCTCTTTGAATACGTTCTAAGCTTTTGAATTTAGACCCCGGAGCCAAATTTGGTAAATTTCATGAAAATGTCAAAGACCAATAATTTTTGAAATTTCAACATGAAGTTTTATAATTAAGCAACTTTTTAATGTCATCAGCTAATATGAATACTAGGATTTCAAAAATATGATTCTAATTTTGGTAAATTTCCTGAAAGTCTCAAAGACCAATTATTTTTCGGAATTTTACCTAGCAACCATATCTTTTTTTATGCCTTATAGTTTTAATGATCATTTTCAATGGTCAGATTGCAAAAACATTTATTCTAATTTTGGTAAAGTTCCTGAAACTCTCAAAGACCCATTATTTTTGGAATTCTACCTAGCAGCCATCTCTTTTTCAATTATTTAGAGTTATAATGATAAATTTCAACTGTAAGGTTGCAAGAATCTTTGATTCTAATTTTGGTAATTTTCCTGAAACTCTCCAAGACCCATTATTTTTGGGAATTTCACCTAGCAACCATATCTTTTTTGATGCCTTTTAGATTTAATAATCATTTTTAATGGTCAGATTGCAAAAACATTTATTCTAATTTTGGTAAAGTTCCTGAAACTCTCAAAGACCCATTATTTTTGGAATTCTACCTAGCAGCCATATCTTTTTCAATTATTTAGAGTTATAATGATAAATTTCAACTGTAAGGTTGCAAGAATCTTTGATTCTTATTTTGGTAATTTTCCTGAAACTCTCCAAGACCCATTATTTTTGGGAATTTCACCTAGCAACCATATCTTTTTTTATGCCTTTTAGATTTAATAATCATTTTCAATGGTCAGATTGCAAAAACATTTATTCTAATTTTGGTAAAGTTCCTGAAACTCTCAAAGACCCATTATTTTTTGGAATTCTACCTAGCAATCATATCTTTTTCAATTATTTAGAGTTATAAGGATGAATTTCAACTGTCAGGTTGCAAGAATCTTTGATTCTAATTTTGGTGACTTTCCTGAAACTCTCAAAGACCTACTGTTTTTTTGTTTTTTTTTGGAGGGGGGGGGAATTCTACCTAGCAACCATATCTTTTTCAATTCCTTACAGTAGTGAAGATCATTTTCAATAATCAGAGTGCAAAAGACTGATTCTAATGTTGGTAAATTTTCTGAAACTCTCAAAGACCGATTTCTTTTTGGAATTTTACCTAGCAACCATATCTTTTTTTATGCTTTATAGTATCAGTGATCGTTTCCATAGTAAGATTGCAAAAATTTTTGTGTTTGATTCTAGGTTTGGTAAATTTCCTGAAACTCTCAAAGACTCATTTTTTTTTTTGAATTCTACCTAGCAACCATATCTCTTTCAATTACTTACAGTAACAAGAGGCTCTCAAGAGCCTGTATCGCTCACCTGGGCCATTGCTGACAAATACAGTCAAAAATAATAATACCAATGTTGAATGCCAATCTTGAATCTGTTCAGACAAGCCAGACACATTTTAAGAAGGGGACAAACTAAGGTACATTGTGACCAAGTGTGATTCCAATTGGCCAAGTACTTTCAGAAGAGAAGATCTTGGAATATGTTTCCCCATAGGGTCCAATGTTAAACTAAGTTCCCCGCTGGTGGCCATCTTAGATGATGTGCAGACTTGCCGGACTCATTTTTGAAAGGGAACCACCTAACGACTATTCTGGCCAAATTTGGTTCCGATTGGCTCTGCGGCTTCAGAGAAGAATATCTTTGAATACCTTCCCATAGGGTCCAATGATAAAACCAGGCTTCACGCGCTGGTGGCCATCTTGGATATGATGCGGACTTGACAGACACTTTTTTGAAAGGGGACCAACTTAGGACTATTGTGAACATCAATATGTATTTG
>MJUU01063638.1:160493-186919 GCA_002080025.1 Modiolus philippinarum | reverse complement strand
ATATGTTTCCCTATAGGGTCCAATGTTAAAACCACGTTCCCCACTGGCTGCCATCTTGGATATGATGTGGAGTTGCCCAACATATTTTAAAAGGGGCTACCTAAAGATCATTGTGACTAAGTTTGGTTCCAATTGGTCCAGTATTTTCAGAGGAGGAGATTTTTGCAATATAGTTCAATTTCGACACATTTCCCCGCTGGCGGTCATCTTGGATCAAGTGCAGACTTGCCGGACAAAATTTTTAAACGGGACCACCCAAGGACTATTGTGACCAAGTTTGGTACCAAATGCCACAGTGGTTTCAGAGAAGAAGATCTTTGGATGCTTTCCCATAGGGTTCAATGTTAAAACCGCGTTCCACGCTGGCGGCCATCTTGGATATGATACGAACTTGCCAGGCTTTTTAAAAAGGGGCCACCTAAGGACCATTTTGACCAATTGGCCAAGTAGTTCCAGAGAAGATTTTTGAATATAGGGTCCATTTTTGACAAAGATTCCACTGGCGGCCATCTTGGATGGTGTGTTGACTTGCCGGACACATTTTTTTAACGAGCATGGTGCGAATTACATTATAATGTAATGCATTATATTACAATTACATTTGAAAATTTAGCATTATATAACAATTACAATTACTTCAAATTTGAAAGTAATGCATTATATTACACATTACATTTTTTCAAATTATATCAAGAAAAGAAACGGTTAATCATTCATTTGAAAGTTATTTACAGTGAATACTGTGAACATGTTTATATAGCAGGAAAAAGACCAAATTCCGTCATCTTTTTAAAACTGATGGTATTGCTTCTCTTGAAAATAATGCAGATTCATTACAAACAAAATGTGAAAAGATCCATCCTCCTAGTTGAAATTTCTTTACTTGAATTTTGAAAAAAAAAATTTACAATTAAAATTAAGCCTTAGGATTGGTTGGGGTAGGTTGGGGTAGGTAAATGTTGGTTAATTTCACCTTCACTGTGTAAAGTTCATGTGATTTTTCAAGATGTAAAGATTGAACTTTATATTTAGTTTTTGAGAAAAAGGTTCAGTTCAGTTTCAGATCCATATATATTCATGGTTGGTTTCTTATAACTGACATTTTAATTAACACCATTAAAGCCATAAATCCAATTGTCAAAGGAAAGGAATTAATTGAAATGTAAACAAATTAAGAGTTTTAAATGAGACACTCATTGTTCTTTGAACTAATTATACTTTGATCACTAGAAGCTTTGTGTTTGTTTTGTAAAATAAAGATTGCAAATTTTTAAAACTAGATATGAAATTAAATGTTTTTCATAAGAAAATTTCTGAATGAAAACAAAATATTTTTTATACATGTACTTTTAAATAAGTTGAAAAGCTTGCAGATATAAGAGAACAACAATGTTCAAAATTTACATGGAGTTCCAATATATTTCACTAAAACAAATTTTTATAGTTGAAAAGCTTTACCAGAAGTTTCAAAGTAGAAAAAAATAATGCTCTGTAATGCCATGTAATGCTTAAATGAGGGGGGGGGNTGTTATTGGGTAAAATTGATTCTCTGTTAGCTGTTATTGCAAAATATAATGTTGTGTTAGCTGTTATTGGGTAGTTCTGTGTTAGCTGTTATGATGAATATTCAGTTCACTGTTAGCTGTTATTGAACAGTTCAGTTTGGAGTTATAAGTACAAAGAAATACCCAAAAGTTTTCGCGCCTCGCTCCGCTCGCCGATTTTTCCTTTCACTTCTAACTTGGATTTCCCCCCCCCTTTTCAACCCACTTTACACGCCTGCTGCATTATCATATAGCTGTTGCCTACAGCTGTTGTTGGTCTACATTTTGACTATTCAGTCGATTTTGTAATTCAACTTTTCATTTGCTGTGATTAATTTGACCAGCTTTTTTAATAGTTCAATTAGAAATAAATTGATTGATTGATGAATTAGAATTTAATGTCCAGTGAGCAATATTTCAGCTATATCAGGACAAGAACAAGTTAATCAAAGTTAATCAAAAAAATATAAGTAAGAGAAGAAAGAAGCAGTTATGGAAGGGACAACAGGGACAACAAGTATTGATTGCCACTGGAAAAGGGGAGAAATGGGTAGGAACAGGAAAATTAGCCTTCTATACGAGTCCCAAAGACTCTGCTCTCTTTAGAAAATATAGAAGGGGTCATTATACTGCTTGGAGCGTTGCATTTCTCCACAGTTTTGCTACAATGGTTCGCGGTTAGGCTTTCTGTATTGTGACCCGACTGCCCCGCAGAGACAGGGCATTCCCCTTTCTACCAACTTGGAACGCGCCTTTCAGCTCTGTAGCTGGAGCCCCTGAAAACCGATTCAGGTGCCGGGAATTTGAAATAAAATAAACTCCCTGGCATCACAACCTCAAGACTTGACAAGATTGTTTTAGAATTTTATATACTTGTTGCCCTTTTTAATATCATATAATTTAACGGTGTTTTGGGACTTTTTTACTCAAATTCCAAGTTAGGATTAGCTTGATTAACCAGAATGTAGACGAAAAAGTTATACAGTTGTAGACAGTAGCTATATGATTAAAAAAACAATCAAATACTGAACTATATAGAAATCATAATAGACTGTATTTGGCAAATTAGTCGAAAGAATAATAATTCATCTCTTCGACATGAGTTGAAATTGAAAAACACTCATACAAGAAGTGAAATTGAACAGGGATAGCTACATGATGAGAAAAGAAAATTTAATCATTGAAAATTCACACATACTGACTTTTGAAAGTTGTTCGAATCTTCGATTCTTGACAACTGAAAAACATGTTGATAAAACACAAAGCAGTAAAACAATGTAATACATATTCAACTGTGCATTTCATTCTTAGCACCACTTAGACAATACTTCTTGTGCCATTTGAGTTTGTCAGATCTGAGATAGTAGTACTACTCAATAATTTTATTTACAAAAAGAATTAGACTTCATGCGAGCTGTTACTACTAGAGGGGGTAGAACTGTAAAAGTGTCTGAAAAATTCAACTAGCCTAATCCAGGCATTTGAAAAAGTTTAGGGCTATTGTATTTTTCGCCTTGTACAGTTATAATGAGTAACAAATAAAGTACTTTTTAGTCACCTACCGGCGATAGCCGAAGGTGACTTTAGGTTTGCGCTCTGTCCGTCCGTCCGTCTGTCTGTCTGTCCATCTGTCAGTCCCGCATCAGTTTTTCTCCCCTTTTTCTAAACCCTTGGGGATATTGATCTGATATTTTGTATGTGAGTTTACTTTAGTGAGTTACAGACAAAGATTAAGTTTGGTGCCTGTCTACTGATTTTTGGCAGAGTTTTTGGCCTTGGACTTAGAAATTTTACGAAAGGATATGGAGTAAATGAACATGAGACCATAACACATATGCTACATCAAAATGCAATAATTTTAATGAGCTGTATGGCCATTTCGGAAATTAATTCCTCATTAGAAAACATATTTTACCATTTTTGCTAGTGTAATAAAGCCTTGTTCTACCGGTAGGGGACTTGGTATTGCCTTGCAATACGTAACAATCCACACTTGTTGATAGTAAAGTCAATGAACATGTTTATGATGAACAATGATGGCCCATGAATGTATATCTTCTCCATAAGAAAGTTTTATTGAATAAGATGACTGTTAGCTGTTATTGAATTGATATACACTGTTAGCTGTTATCACTTATTTGAATTATCTGTTATCTGTTATTGGAAAAATCTATTTGCTGTTAGACTGTTATGGAAGCCCTCTTGCCCCCCCCCCCCTTAAATTACAGGTATTTTTGAAATGTAATGCATTATATTACAATTACATGTAATGCTAAAAATCTGGCATTACACATTACATGCATTACTTTGTTTTAATGTAATGCATTACAGGGCATTACAATTACACATTAGCATTACCCCATGCCTGTTTTAAAGGGACCACCTTAGGACTATTGTGATCAAGTTTGGTTCCAATTGGTCCAGCAGTTTCAGAGATGTTTGATTGAAAATTTTGTGACGGACCAAACATGGACACATGGCATGACTTCATCAATGAAGTCAATGCATGCTATGAAGCCTAATTCCTCTTTAATAATTTAACAGGGCATGTTATACACATGGAAGGCAAACAAAATTCACTGCAGGACAATATACATTATTATACAAAATTTATTAAAATGTAAAATCAGTAAAAATTAAGGAAGTATTTTTGCAAAAAAATGTAAAAATTTGTACAAAAACACTTTTTTGCTCTTGATTATGTAACAAATAAATAATAATTTTTTAAAGTGATAGCAGAGAATTTCTCTAAAACTTAAAAGAGAAAAGTAAACCAAAGAAGATTTGAAAACAGAATTGAAAGGGAAATAACCCATAACCATATATGGCATTGAAAAAAAAAAATTGGTGAAAAAACAGTCAACAACTTCTACATAGGCATTTGGATTTTCTTCAAAATTTCAGAGTATGTAGATCTTGATATGCTGAACTTTTTCTAATAAACACTTCACCTCTCTCTTTTTGAAATAAAAAATAAAAAATGCATGAATTTTGAAAATTTACGGAAAAGGGGCTGTAACTCTGAGACGGATTTTCCGATGTTCTTCAAAATTGCAGGGCAGATAGATCTCGGCATTTTGAACAATTTCACATGATGTCAGATTTTTGATATTTGCAACGGTTTTTGAGTTATTTGCCAGTATCTGCAATTTACCGCTATGCTCTATTTTTAGCAACAGCGGCCATATTGTTTGGTCCTCGGACTAACCGAACACATTTTTTAAACTACATACCCTGGTGATGACCCAGGCAAAGTTTGGATTATATTGGCCTAGTGGTTTCAGAAGAGATTTTTGAAAAATGTTTACGACGAATGGACGGACGGACAGACGACGGACGCCAAGTGATGACAAAAGCTCACCCTGGCATAGACAGGTGAGCTCGCAAGCTAGAAGGAGTTCATCAACTTTACCTTAACCTTAAAATGTTGTTTATTGTTACGTCAGCTGTTGAATGAGTAGGGGAGAGTGTCAGTTATCGACCATATTTGACCCCCTGGGAAGTGTAGTTTTAAGTTATTCGCACCAGACTCGAATCAACATTTATGGCTCAACAATGAACAATCCAAACATTCAATATATTTGCAAAAGTACAATAAGTATAACAGAATCGAGAGAAGATCTTCAGTTGCAACAAATGTCTAACAAAATGAAGAAAACAAATATTTCTCGTTGACTTAAATAATTTTAAAAATCATCAAAATTGATATGCCAAAATAATCCAAAAATTAACAAGATGGCTACGCGTAGCTATGTCCCCCGCCGCTGCAGTAAAGTAAAAAAAGTCCCATTTCTCATGTAAAATTTTGCTATTCAAAATGTGGGTAGGATATGATCAACTGCATTAGGTGGCAAACAGCCCAGCAAAATTTCAGCAAAATTCCTTAATTGGATTATGACGGGATGTGTCCACAAAGTCTTCCTATGTTGTAGTATCCATTTAGTCGATAAAGACCCATAACTCCCCTAAAATTTGTCGAATCAAAATAGCGATGCGATATATTCTAGTACATATGGCAACTAACTATCCTGTAAAATTAGAATGAATTCGGACTAGCAGTTTGTGAGGAGTTGCGTCCACAAGATCTGCCATTGTATAACAATGTGGAAATAATAAAAGTCCTATAACTCCCACAAAATTTGACGAATCAAAATGGCAATGCGATATGGTCTAGAATTAATGGTGACTAATAATCCTGTAAAATTTGAATGAATTCTGACCAGCGGTTTCTGAGGAGTTGCGTCAACAAGATTTGCCATAGTATAACATTGGGAAATAATCAAAGTCCATAACTCCCACAAAATTTGACGAATCAAAATGGCGATGCGATATGATCTAGTAGTAATGGTGACTAACAATCCTGTAAAATTTGAATGAATTCTGACCAGCGGTTTCTGAGGAGTTGCGCACACAAAAAACGTTACACACGGACACACGTACGGACGGACGCAGACCATTATCATGTCCCTCCGTCGCGTTGCGACGGGGGACAAAAAAATCTGATGGAGAACAAATAACCAAATGGATTGAGCAGATCTAGAAAATTGTACAGGACATGTATCATATGATAAACGAGCTGTTTTTCCATTGATTTTATCCCTTTGGCACTTTGAAGTCTCAGCTAGATTCTGATTTAGGATATGTAAAAGAGACCAACAATAAGGTACTGTGTAGATAGACGATTATATTTCACATTTATATATTCTGTATGTCTTTTTGTTCTTAATTGTTCTTTGGTTTTGAATTTTGTCAATTTCAAATATAAGTGAATATTTTTTATATATGGTTTTAACTTCTAATCTTTATTTTAGTTTATATATCTTTTGTTTTTGTTATCCTAGGCCTGTGGTGGGTTGTGGCCTTTGTATTTGTAATATTTGGTGATGCAGCATACTGATGTTTAAGGAAACCTGACTTAGAAACCTGAGTCAATTAATGAAACCTTGGATCCTTGTATAAGATACTTGAATGTGTTGTCTACATCATTGTCTGTTTCAAATATTAAGACTGTGCAGCTTTACTTTTTTAATGCGATTATTTAGGTCACTCCAAGCCAATACTTTATAATTCTTCTGACATTTTTCAGAAAGTCGTTTAGCGAGCGAGAAAAATATTTGTTTTTATTTATTCATGTACAAAATAAATTTTATCAAGCGAAGCATAAAATTTTGTGAGGGAATGTGCTTAATATTTCAAAATTATAAAATTTTGATATTGGCTCCCTAAATAATTCTGTTTTTATTTTTTTACTGAAATTCAGGTGCGAGCGATAAATGTCTTTTTAATGCTTATTCGCTTTGATGAGAAGTGCGAAATCTTGAAAAAAAATAACGATTTAAGGGGCGGGTGAGTCTAAAGAACATGGAATCAATTTGTAGTGGTCTTATTCAGAGTAAGAAGTTCTACTCTGTCCATTTTTGTTTCGGAGACGCAGCTTTCCACCCATCTGTGTGTTAGACTTTCTGATGAACCATTAAATCTTGTATTTAATTATCATTTCTGGTCGAAAAAATATGTTCTTCAAGCGACGTCAGGCTACTGATATTTTATACCATAATAGTAGTTTTCAATGTAATATGCCAAAATATGTCCAAAGATTACGACCCGAAGGGGAGTGTATTATGCATTCTTACCTTTGGACAAATCTTGGCATATTACATTGAAACCCACTATTTTTGTTATTGTTACTCTGAATGTTTTTATTACAAATTATGAAGTTTACTTCATGTAATGCAAGTAGAACATGGAAAAACATAAGTCATTTATTTCAACCTAATCAGAAAAGACTGTGACAAACCCATAAGAGATGCTGGCCATACGAATGCAAAAGGATATATTATCTTCATTAATAAATCTCGTATATGTCGATGACATAAGTATTGTAAAAAGTGCTCAGATGAACAAAATGAAATTATTGTCAATCAGGAAGAAAGCTTTTCCCATGTAAAAAGTGCGCAGATGACCAAGAATGAAATTATTGTCATTCAACTTAGAGCTCCTCCCTTTAATGAAATTCTTAAGGGTGCAATATGCATAACAAGTGGAAAGATGTCAATGTGAAGCAAGCCGGGTTTTCCTATACATTGACAGCAGATCTTACCACGATATCAGCCCTGAATATCCAAAATGTACACTTTTTTTTTAAATCTGCAATGTTTCGCCTTCCTTTGAAAGCCTATATCAAAACTTTGTCAGGCTACATCATTCTCTAGACAAATGGGGTACCCTGTTGGCAGATACTTGACATAATAAATTTAACAACTGGTATTTTGGAATAAATAATCAAAAATTAAAATTAAACTACCGTTGATATATGTACTAATGATCTTCAAAATATAAACCGTCTATCTCAAAAACTGTAGGCGATTTGCTACGGACAAATGAGGTCCCTATTGGCAGATATTTGACGTAAAATGACTAAGTTCAACAACTTGTTATTTTGGCATTAATTATAAAAAATCAAAATCAAAGTAACATGCAGACTTTTGATATATGTACCAATGATTGGCAAAATATAAACCTTCTATCTCAAAAACTGTAGGAGATTTGCTCCGGACAATGATGTACCTATTTGGCAGCGCCCACCCGCCCGCCCGCCATTTTTACCATTGTAATAACCGAATTTTTCCTAAAGAAAACCAGGTTAGAAATGTATGGTTATCTATTTAAGTCAAAATAATGTGTAATATGATAAAATGATTAAAATTGCTCTTTATTTGAACTCATATCTTTTTGAACAGCACCGCATATTTTGTTCCACATTGTTTATAAAAGTCACCTCGATATTTATCTATTTTCAAAATATTTTTATAAACAAGTTTCTTCAAAATATAATCAACATAATTGATAGTAAAACACAAATTTTTCGAGGAATATCGTTATTTGAAACAGAGAGTCCACAGGTAGCACGGTACTGACTACTTTGCGGGAACCAGTTCAAAATTTTGTGTACTCTACTTAAGGATTCACAATGAAGACAAAAGGTTAAATATGGTTAAAATTTATGCCGAATAATATCTCCAGACTGGAGAGTGAATAAGGTTCTAAAATAACAAAGGAAATTTTAATTTACTTGGAATGATTTTTTTAGAGTTTAAATAAAAATCTTTATTTTTCAATGAATGCTGGTAAAGCTTGAAATGATAACAGAGTTGGTCTGTTTGACTTGGTATAGCTTGAGAGTAAATTGTTCGCCAATACATTTCACACTAATTCTTGGAATGACATAATAGACACTTTTAAACAATTATACATTTAGATCATATTGGTTATTTGTTCTCTATCAGTTTTTAAACATCTTTGAGTTTCTGGTCTTCCAAATGTTAAGATTTTATCTGCACTGATGAGACATAAGTTGTCGAAATGCGCATATGCAGAATGCAAATTCACAGTAACTTCGGTATTTAGTTATTTATAATGACTTCACTTTGGGCTCTTGTTTTAAATCTGATTTTTTTTCTGAAAATATTACTATTGTCAGCACTTGAAAAATAATTAGTACCGCGCTACTTTCACATGATGCAAGACATAAAACAAATACGATTCAATAGTAACTTCGGAATTTTATTATTTTATCCAGTAATTCTAAGTTTAGGATTCAAGTAACAAGATTTATTTGTAACAGAAAGTCGGTAAAGACGAAATAATTCATTATTGTATTCATCCGGAAAGTCTTTATCTACAAACACAAAAGAGAAGAGATCTAAGTAAGAATTGTTCACCATTTGTAAATTATCTGAATATTTAAAATATTTGGAAGCAGTCTATCAACTTTCATTTAAAAGTTAAAGGCTGTGTATTGCTACGTCGGCAGATGAAATTGTAGGAAAGGGCTGATCAACCATTTGTTACCTCCTAGGACGTGTAACGCAAGTTTGAGCGTTCAAGCTAGTGTGACGTCGCTCATTATATGTTATTGGCGATTTTCATAGGCTAGTAGAGGAAAATAATACTGCATTCTGACTGGTTTATATAATATCGAATTTCGAATCTCGAATTTTGAATTTCGAATTTCGAATCTCGAATTTCGAATCTCGAATTTCGAATTTGGAATCTCGAATTTCGAATGAGCCTTCTGGGCTTTCGTAGCTAGTCGACATGGTTTCCATTGTTCCCATAGAATTGGTTATAAAGCACACTGATGTTTTATGCAACATATTTACAGGAGATTGCAATGCTAATTATATATGTACTAGCTCAGCATCGTACTTATTAAAAGCAAAAACTGAACTGTTCCATAACTTTTTGAACCTGAATAAAATTATTGCTGTGAATAAACGTCAAGGGGCATTGAATATACCTAGAATCCAACTAAATCTACTTTAGATTATACACTTGTATCGGACTCATTTCTATTGCTTGATATTCACAAATCCCGATAGCTGTATCGCAACAGATCATAATCCTATGATATGTGTTTTTGATTTGCCAATTCTGAATGATACTGTTCCTAAAGATAATATCCGTAAAACTAATTGGAATAAGGCAACGATACAAAATCTGGTTGGCTATCAATATTGTCTGTGGATTATTTGCTTTCCCAAAATGAAAATCGCTTAACATATAAAACGGCGGAAGATATTGAATGTTGTATTAGTGTATTAGTAGATATTTTGTAAACCTTAACAAGTAATTGAATACCGGCTGATCAATATAAACTTTACCTTAAACCATATTGGACTCCTGAAGTTAAAGAAGCTCCCAAATTTGCAAGACTGAAACGTAATATTTGGTGTAGCAATGGAAAGCCACGTGGTATGACACATGAAAGTTACAAAGAATATAAACAAGCAAAAAGTCGGTTTAAAATAGCACAAGTAACAGCATATAATGAATATCAAGATAAACTGAATCGTGAATTAGAAGAAGCAGCTGAGTGTAATATTCGAAATTTCTGGAAACTACTTCGAAAACGGAAAAGTAGAAACTTAAACACATGTAATGAGTTAAAACACGACAGCGATGTAGCTCGGTCACCGGAAGAAGTTGTGAATACTTCCGCTGAATTTTTTAGTACAATTACTGATTCTGATGATAATTTGAACAATACGGATGACAGTTTTGTTATGCCGGAAGATATAGAGTTTTTGAATAAAGATTTCAATTTCAATGAAATAGAAATAGCTATTAGGTCACTTAAACTAAATAAAGCACCTGGAATAGATCAGCTTCAAAGTGAACATATGCGATACGGCGGTAAACATCTAATTGACATTTAATGCTATGAAAAATATTGGATATATACCAACACAATGGAAACGCTGACTTGTAACTTAACTTAAAAACGATCCAAATAGTTATCGGCCAATAACATTATTATCAGTGTTATATAAACTTTTAGAACGGGTCATTCTTGATAGGATTCTACATTGGATTCAGTATGAACTTATACCTTTCCCCAGTGAACAACAACACGGATTTCGTCGTAATGCTGGATGTTCAACTGCATCATTTGTGCTACATGAAACAATATATGAAAATTTAGAGCAAAATAGTAAAGTTTATATAGCGTTTTTGGATATTCTCAAAGCGTTTGATACAGTGTGGCATGCGGGACTGATGACCAAATTATACGAATTTGGTGTAACAGGTTTAATACATAGACTTATATATGTGTCTTATCAGAGATATCCCATAAAAGTAAGTAACTCGACGAGAAATACCTATCTCGACGGAACTTTACCTATGATCACGAAGCATGACAAATGAGATCCTTTATTATGTACTAAGTAGAACATAGATGTAATAACCATTGTAAGGGTTGTTGTAGTTTCTATAGCAGATGAATTATTTTGGAATTGATTATTTATTTGTTTCTCTTTTTTCCAGGATAATATACTAGGCACCTCCATATACAAAAACAATCTCATAAATGTTACGAAAGAATCGAACAGACCTTTATGATATATGTGTCGGTCACATTAAAAACTATCGCATTTGTATTCGGATATTTGAACTGTTGTTGTCGGTAGAATGTAGCTCAGTAACAGTGAATAAGTCTACTTTGGAGGATGCCAAGTTGGATGGAATCCCTTTTATGAAAAAAAAAATCGTGCACAATTTTGGAAAAAAATGAGAAAAAAGCAAATATAGCCCTGAAATTTCTTTTTTTTTTTTTGGAACCAATTGACAACTCCCTTTTCGAAGCCAGTATCCGGCTGATTTGATTTATATTTTATTATTTTATTTTTTAAATGTTTTTACCTGACGCGATGTAAATTTGCGTCATGTCATGTGTTATGGAAGAATTGTTACTTCTTACAGACAACTATAGCTATCCTCGTAGCTTACCGGATGCATGGTTTTTTAACCTGATGTTGGTTACATCCTTCGTTTCTCCTAACTGTCAAATTTTTACCCCGTGACTTTTTTTCTACATATTTAATTTTACAAACACTTATAACTTAATATGTAACTATATTAATTGATATTGCTGAAATATTTCCCAGAAGGAAAGATATAAAACATTAAATATCTTCTCATAACATTTATGACACTCACAGAAATCTAACCAAACAGAAAAAAGAGAAATGTCCACGATCCTGCAAAGAAAACAACTGATGCCAACCACAACTGATTTCACAATAATAGTCTAGGGTTACCAAAAGCCTTTCCTTTGATTTTTTCCCGTAGTGTGTGTTTGTGTGTGTGTGTGTGTTCAGGAGGGGGTACAAATATTATCAAGCAGTACTTCAGTGTAATTAATCAAAAACGTTATGTGTTTTACTTTTCTAATTGTAAAATAATGGGGTATAATTCTTATTTTGCAAAAGAATCATTTTATACCAAAATAATTGGCAATCTTATAGCGCCTGGCACCTGGATCGGTTTTCAGGGGCTTCGTCTACAGAGATACAGGGCGGGTCACCAGTTGGTGGATAGGGGGATGCTCTGTCCATACGGGGTACTCGGGTTATAATACGGAATGCCGGACCGTGAACCACCTTTGACGAACTGTACATGTAGATAAACGCCAAGTTCCATACATTATAAATTTTGTAAGGAGACGCGGCAGTCTTACGATGCGGTATATAAGGCTAAATTTCCTGCCCCTACCCATCTCCCCTTTCCGGTTGCAATCAAACTTCGTCCATTCTGTTGTCCCTTCAACCTTTATTCCTTTCTTGTTTTAAATACATATTTGTATTTAAGGGTTTGGATCCAAGAAAACGAGTTTAATCCCACCGCAATTTTTGCGCCTGTCCCAAGTCAGGAATATGTTGGTCTTTGGCTTGTCCTTGTCTTCTTATAAAATTTTAGTTTCTTGATATTTGGGTTATTGGATGTGGTTTGTTTCCATTGATTTATTCATTTTTTTACCTTTTCGGTGCCATTTAGGGCTTACTATATGGTGTGAGGTTCCTCACTGTGTTGAAGACCATATGGTGACCCCTAGATGTTTTGTTTTGGGTCGTTTTAACCTGGATATGGGATGTTGTCTCCTTGACATTTACCCCATTTCCTTTCTTTTTCATATGTCATAATTTTTTTGAATTGATTTTTTTTTTGCATTCGTTCTGATTTAACTGATATACTGCTCACTGGATGTAATACTCTAGCTAATCAATCAATCAATCATTCCTTATAGCGCCTCCTCAAAGTATCTCGATGCTGCTTCCGTCAAGGGGTCATCCAAAGTTTGACATATGGAATTCTTTCTAAAATATGTACATATATGTTCTTAGAATTCATAAAATAGAATATAAATATTTTCGAAAAAGAAACTTATACCTTTGCCCGGTTTCATGAAACAAAACCCAAATAAATCATTATGGACCGACCATTTAACTTGAAAAGAGGGGGGACTATGGTTTTTTTTTCTAAAAAAAATATTTTGGACCTGATTTTATGTGAAAAAAATATTTTGGCTGGCAATATGATGAAAAAAAAATTCTGAAGGAGGCTTTCTGCCCCAAAAAATAATGTTAATTTTGGAAAAAATATTTTGTTGATACACATGAAAAAAATAAATAAATTGTCCAGAAAAAAAACTATAACCCCCACCCCCTTCAGGTTAAATGGTCGGTCCCTTAGTGGTCTTGATCTTTTAGTGATGCATACAACAAGAATCTGTTCATCTCAAACATCAGCTATTAAATGGCTTGAAAGATCTTTACTTATATTTTTTCCCGCTTACTTGAAAAAAATATTACTGACTGGATACGTTTTTTTTTAATTTATCATTATCTTTCTTCAATAAAATATATCTTACTTAATTCTATATCTTCTTTTCTCCTAATGCGCTAGACTATTTTATTCTCAAAATATTGTGTTATATATATAATTATCAAATACATGTAGCTGTTTCCAAACACGTTATAAAGAGATTGCTCTTGTCGATTTCAATATGACCATGTAGCATTAAATAATCTCTCATTGCCGAAAGAAGTAGTAATCATTAAATGTAAATGTTAAAGGTTGATTCCAAACGCTAATCAAGAAGGCGTCGTAGATTCAGTCAAATTAAATTATGGATCTAAAGTTTTATGGTATGTTTAAGGTCATGGTCACCCAGATAAGTATATCGTACGTTTGACCAACTTTGACGAGAGAGATACGAGCCAAATTTAACGATTGTCAAAGTGTAAAAGTTTGCTGTAAAAATGCAAATAGATTGCACTTTATTTTATATTGAGTCGGGCATACAGTACTTGTCATTTGGAATGAAAACTTGCTACCATTGAATTTTTTCAATATTACAAAATAAACGGTCCATGTAGATTCGTCAACCGTAACGTTCTTTTATGGGATATCTCTATCAGAACATAACTAGTAGTGTGATGCTGAATGGTATACAATCAGAAAACTTTCAATACACCGTGGTGTTAGACAGGCGGAGTTTTATCTAACTTTTTGTATCAGTTATTTATTAACGAACTGCTAGAAAATTTACAAAAACTTGGCGTTGGTGCTACTGTTCAGTTCGTATATTCTGGATCACCTACACTAGCTGATGACATTGCTTTTATAGCAACAACACCTTGTAATTTACAAACTATGCTAACTTGTTGTAGTAATTATGCCGAAAAGTGGAAATTTAAGTTTAGTGCATCTAAATGTTCAGTTGTTATATTTGGAGACAACCGAAAGAAAATAAACTTTATTTGGACTCTTGATAATACCCAGCTACCAGTTGTTGATAATCAGCGCCATTTAGGGATTACAATTTCAGACTCTTTGAAGCATAATTTGACAATTGATAACGCCTGTCAGAAAGGAAGAAATTCTTTGCATGGTATTGTTGGATTTACGCGATTTGACAGGGATGTTAATCCGCTTGTGCATTCAAGACTATATAAGCGTGTTGTACTGCCTTCATTCTTATACGGCTGTGAAACGTGGACAAATCTTCGACAATCAGACATTACTAAAATCAACCAGTTTCAACATTATGCTGTCACGTTAATACAGAACTTTCGTCGATTAACTCGATCCGACATGTGTGAGAGTCTTCTTGGATTACCGAGATTATCGTCAGAAATTGACAAACGAAAGCTAATGTTTTTTCAAAAGCTTACCTTGTTCTCTTGTATGTCAACCGTTAAACAGATATTTTTGAAGAGACTTTATTCATTTATTTATAAATCTGATGAACAATTGGGTTTCATAACTGATGTGTATAAACTATTTTCTAAATATAAACTATTGGAGTACTTTACTGACTATGTTAAAAAGTACACATTTCCGACCAAGCAAAAATGGAAAAGTATAGTGAACAATGCAGTTTACATATTTAAAAATCAAGAACTGTCTCATCGTATGAATAGTGACTCTGATTTTAGACGCTTTCTACACGTGCATTCTTCGATAAAGCCAAGTGTTGTATGGACTGTTCCAAAATCATCTACAGAATTGAACAATTCTTTTCATATATCCAAAATGTTAACCTGTATTCCACAAGAAACTGTTAAGCTATGTGAAAAATGTAATAAACATTATAGTGACACAGTACATCACAGTGTTATTGAATGTAACAGTATTGCTTCATTGCGAGAAAAGTAATTAATGACTTCGACCTTCACCTGTATGTTTTTCTTGATTGTATGTCTGACGAGGACTTGCTGTGTACCATGTTTGGTAAAACAATAATGTCTGACATTATAGACACCGATGATTATTTACGTTTCCTCAGATTATCTTACCATTATTTAAAGGAAATGAACACTTTGTATTTAAAAGCTTAACTTATACCAATTATACAAACTTAAAAATTCAGTGCTTAGATGTAGAACGCTTATCTAACTTTCCAAATCTTATGTAAATATTATATATATTTGTGTATAACAATTTATAATAATCTCTGTAAAAGAGGAAATAAATATTGATGATGATGAGTTATGCTGTGTTGATACCTCTTTTTCTGTTTTTTATCGAAGAGTCAGCTATGTTCTCAGTTTTTTACAAACTTTCAAATGAACCACGAAAACTTGTATTTTAGAAGCATTTCTAGCCAATAAAATATGCTTTTCAAGCGATGCAAGGACACTCATATTACAAAAATAAGTACAAAATTTTCACACCACATCAGTTTAATTTTAGTTTTCTATTTATAAAAGTGAAAATGATGTGCTAATAAAAATATACCAAAAACTTAATCATTTTATGGAATGAAAATATTATTGATAACTAGAAAAAAAATGTGATAGCTTAACTGTTATGGACGCAATATGCATTTATAAATGTATTGCTGCTTATATAAGTTAAAATGTGGAGTAATATGATCACTAGCTATCAAAAAGGGATAGTTATTCTTTATTTTGACATGTATCTAGGGAACTGTTTCTTACAACATAATTGATTTGATATTGTTTAAATATTTATCCTATTTTTCTTTTGCAAATTTATCACAAATTTCATTATTATTAACAGTAAAAGAAAGGCGTAAAGAAAACATCTTCCAGGATAATTGTTTTATGGAAAGAACGGCCGAAACATGCTGCACAATAACTGTTTTATCATAAAAATAAAACACAAATATGATTCAATTTCCTCCTTGCCATTCAAGTAACAACTAGAAGTCACCAAAGACGTAACAATTCATTGTAAAGTCTCTATCTACCAACAATCTTATTTGGATATTTCACCGTCTTTAAACGTAAACAAAAAATATCAGGACATTTAGCTGAATTTTGTCTTTTCTATTAAGATCCTTTTGGTTGTTTGTTCTCTATCAGCTTTTACAGTTAATGCATTTCCGAATGTTTTGATTTGATCTGCAATGATGAGACATACGTTGTCGAAATGCGCATATGCAGAAAACTTAGTAAATGAACAGTAACTTCGCTATTTTGTTATTTAAAAAAGCTGGAAGCAGTTCATCAACTTTACTTTAAACCAGAGGCTCCCAGGAGCCTGTATCGCTCACCTGGCTTTCAGTTTCCACAATCAAGGTAACATTGTAAGTTATACAGATGATCTACAAACTTTTGTAGCTTGCACTCCACCAATATCTTGAACTGTATTTAAAGTCTGATCATGTCTTTCTATGTGTTTCTGTTGGGCTTTTTTGACAAAAAAAGTTCTTGCTAAAGACCACTTTGACACCAGTTTTGAGGTCGAGACATCATTTTGTAAATGTCGGTCAACGAACAATTTTCAACATCGGTTTTGAAGTCACAACATCAATATCTAATTAAAAACCAAATTTCATTGAAATTGGACAATGTTGAATTTTCCCACCTTTTTTGTCAGCCATTTTGAAAATGGCCGTCAGCAAACAATTTTCAACATCAGTTTTGAAGTTGCGACATCAATACCAATTTTGAAACCAAATTTCATTGAAATTGGACAACATCGAATTTTCCCGCCTTTTTTGGCAGCCATTTGAAAATGGCAGGCAATAAACAATTTTCAACACAGGACTGTTTTGAAGTAGTGACATCAATAATCACTTGGATACCAAATTTAATCGAAATCAGATAATGTTGAATTTTCCCGCCTTTTTGGTGGCCATATTAAAAATGGAAGTCAATGAATAATTTTAACATCGGTTTTGAAGTTGCATGATCAATACCTATTTGGAAACCAAATTTCATTGAAATGGGGCAATGTTGAAATTTCCCGCCTTTTTTGGCGACCATTTTGAAAATGGCGGTAAATGAATAATTTTTAACATCAGTTTTGAAGTTGCGACATCAATACCTTTTTGGGAACCAAATTTCATTGAAATTGGAAAATGTTTAATTTTACCGCCCTTTTTCACTGGCGTCAACGTGATGATCGTAACTGCAGTTACCATCATCCCAACATGGTGGACGACAATTCAGTTCAATTTTATAAAGCCAAATTTCTCCCGTTAACAATTCCTTATTATGATTGTTTTATGTCAAGTAAAATGTTTTTAAGCAAACCTTTGGGAAAATATGTTTGCATGAAACGAAAATTTGACGAGGTAAGAGAAAATCGGGACACAAAAAAACTCAATGATGATCGTAACTTTATCAACTGATGATCGTAACTCACACTAGTCCCAAAAAAAGATGATCGTAACTCAAAACTTTTAGATGTATTACTTTGCATTTAACTCCAAAATCAAGAACAATACAGTTGATGTGTATGGCGTAAATGTATATTAGACGAAGAATTATTCACTGATAAAATATGAAATGCATTAGATAAGCATAAGCAAAGCAAAAACTCCAGAAAATTGTTGGCCAGTTAGCTATTTGGTCTGGATAAGCTTTTGGGAGCAAAGAAAGACGGCAGATTCACCAAAGCATTAGCGATCGGAGTAGGTAAACACAACACGTCCTTAGTATACAGAATAATTCAGAAATATACTTCTCAATACAATCGCTGTAAATTAAAATCAACGAAATGTAGATGAAAATACGATATGTTCTTTCAAAAGCAAAACGGTATCGTAAGACCTCAAAAATCCGAAAACTATATGAAAGAATACTCAAGAACAACGTGTGACAGGACAGAATACCTGGCTTGTAGTAGGTAGTAGATTTAAGTAGCCAGTTAATCGTCTGAGCTAATGGATCGATTCTTTAGCTCACTCGGTTAGGCGGCTGGTTTGATTGCTAGAAGTGCCGTGTTTTATCCCCGGAGGCGAACTTGGGAATTTTGTGAGGAGTCTCATGCCCTCCGGTAACTAAAAACCAAAGGTGGTAAGAAGGAACTAACCAGGGTTTGTGCGTTTTGTATGTGTCTACCCGAGTTGTAGTAAGTAGTAGATTTAAAAAGCCAGAAAATCAATTTGGCTAAGGGATCGATTCTTTAGCTCACTTGCTTAGGCGGCTGGTTGGATTACTAGAGGCCCCGGGTTCGATCCCCGTAAACGACCTTGTCAATTTTGTAAGGAGTTTCATCCTCTCCGGTTACAAACGCATCCGTATTTTACGTTTCCAACGATTTCTAGATTACATTGTAGATTTTCAGAATAAGACAGGAGCATTTATCTTTCTTATTTGAAATAATCGAATCGACTTAATTGCTCAACATGGTATACCGCTACAAATGCACAACAGACAGGAATTAGAATAAAACACATTTATGAAATGATTTTCTGAAAATCAAGACAGTTTAATAAGTCGAGACGTTTCACAAATTTCAATGAAAAATTATGTATAAATATCTTTTCTGAAAAAAACTAGGAAGGATATATCTGGCAATCTCCATCGTCATAACTATTTATTTTCTATTTTGGCCTTTCTGTCTAGCCCATTCAGACAAAATAATGACCAATCATATATTGAGTGTTTTGTCTTCCGCTTCAATGGCGCAAATGCCGAAATGACAAATAATGTGAAACAATCTCGGTATCTAGTTGCTCTCTGGACGTCGTGTGGAGAAAATTAATGAAAAACGACAAAGCAATGACATTTGCAAATTAAACATGATAAACAAAACAGGCAGTGAACCAATTCTTCGCTTTAATTTTACCGAATAGTCCTAATGTGGTAGTCATCTAGGCTACATGATTTGCTTGCTCTCATAATTCTCCTTATTTATCCGTCCACTGTTTTGAGCTGAATTTTCATACGGTCTTAAACATGCATGGCGTCGTATTACATTACGAGGGGAAACTTTGCCCTTTTTTTAAATCTTCCAAACGATTCGTAATAGGGCATCAACAATGTATAGATCTATGTATAGCATATCAATGTAGGAGCATATTGGGGTCATGCACTGATTTAGCATTTATTAATTCAACAAATATCGACATGTCGCCACGGCAAGGATATTTATACAGGGGTACCACAAATATCCATACTGGGCCCTATACTATGTAACATCTTTTAAAACGATATGTTTTTCTTTGCCAAAACACTCTGCGTTATATACCTATGCAGATGATAATCTCTTAATATAGTAATTAATTATTTACAGGAACATGGTTAATCATTAATGAACTAGTTTTCTTGCAATAGAATACAAACCAACCTAAAAAAAATTCCAGGCGATATATGTTGATAAAAAAAATAATAGTTTTTTATGTAAATTCACCATTTCTGTTCCATGCAAAGCTGAGGTTTAACAAGGGATCTAGAAGCCTGCTCACCAGTAATACCCCTGCTCTCAACTTCCAGCATCTAATAACCTGACTTAATTGGTAAACAAAATGTAGCCCCCCCCCCACCCCCCACCCCCCACAAGTCTTCAAATGCGTCTCACAATATTGCATGACAATACAAAGATTCTGACAAAATTTCAAGCTTGTATTATTTATCATTGCAGAGAAAAGCTCGGCAAAAGTTGTGACGCATGGACGGACGGAATGTTGAAAAAATGACTCAGTCGGTTAACAGGAAGTAGTATCATGACAGGTCTGAAAATGCATCCCAAGATATGGCGTAACTATTTTAAGCCTCTGACAAAATTTCAAGCTTGTATCATTCACCATTGCAGAGAAAAGCTTGACGAGAGTTGTGACGGACGGACAGACGGACGGAAAGTTGAAAATTGGCTAAGTGTGTTTACAGAAAGTAGTATCCGGACAAGCCTGAAAATGCATACCACAATATTGCATGACAACACACAGCTTCTGACAAAATTTCAAGCTGATATCATGTACCATTGCAGAGGAAAGCATGAGGAAACTTGTGACGGACGGACAGATGGAATGTTAAAATATTGATTAAGTCGGTAAACAGGAAGTAGTATCTTGACAGGTCTTAAAATACATACCACAATATAGCATGATAATACAAAGCTTCGGAAAAAATTTCAAGCTTGTATCATTATCCATTGAAAAAAACTTTACGAAAGTTGGGACGGACGGAATGACGGACACGGGTAAAACAGTATACCCCCTTCTTCGGAGCGGGGGTATAATTACTTGGTGTCTCTATAGATTTTTAGATAAATCTTTAGTACCCATATTCTAGTAACATGACCCAGCACCTGAATCGGTTTTCAGTGGATCCGGTTACAGAGCTGCCGGGCGCGTCTCCAGGTGGAGGATAGAATGCCCCGTTTATGCGGGGTAGTTTGGATTATAATACAGAAAGCCTGACGCAAACTATTGTAGCCAAACTGTGTTGAGATTGCCAGGCTCCATGCAGTATAAAGACGCCTTCTATATTTGTTATTCAAGAGCAGACTCACTGGGGAAGTAAGGGTTTATTTCCTGCCCCTACCCATTTCTCCCCTTTTCCAGTGGCAAAAGTTATCCATATCTATTACCTCCCCCTTTTACGATTTCGTATAATGTTTTGAATTGATTAACATGTTCTCGTCCTGATATAGAGGAAATATATTATTACTAGACGTAAAACTCCAACTAATCAATCAATCTGATAATGTGACAGTTCCCAATGATTGCACCAAATTTTAATGTTTTATCTAACAACTATTAAACGTTGCAATCAAACTTAAAAAAATTATATTTTACATATTTTTTTAAAATACCTTCACTTTGTGAATGGGTGTAAAAAATCTTGGTCCGAGCTGCCTTGAATAATTCTTGTGTAAACTTTTGAGCAAATGAAGGGAAAATTTGCATCTGTACGAATGTTTGAAAACTGAGTTTTACTGCTAATTTTGTTCAACGTGTTTGAAAATTCCGCTTTTTATTGCAAGTGTTCAGTCATGTATCAAACCATTTCAGTCAAATTTAAATTAGAGTGTTCTGGATACTCCCACGATATATCTAAGAAGGCTGCAAAGGAATTAAATGTTCCTTATCGTGTAGAGATATTTAAGCAGATTGGGAAACTAGCCGGTTTTTGCACTGGAAGGAGGTTCTACCTTTCCTTGTGGCTTCCAAATAACACCTACCGAGAAGTAAGAAAAGAAGGTCATAAACAGTGCAACACGTGGCAATTATTTAATTTTAGTCAAAAGCAACATCGTCCCTAAAACATGTGCGCCTCGGACTTAAAAGAGTTTTAAATACATTTTAGTTAAATACCATGAATTTTCAATTAAAAATTTGACCTGTGTATCTCATATCGGTTCTTGTGTATTATAAAATATTTTGTCAATCTAACCTTTCGCGAATATCAAGTTACGATCATCATATGAAAAACTTACGATCATCATTTAAAATAAAATTCTAAAGTTACGATCATCATTGAGTTTTTTTTTGTATCCCGATTTTCTCTTACCTCGTCAAATTTTCGTTTCATACAAGCATACTTTCCCAAAGGTTGGCTTAAAACAATTATAATAATGAACTGTTAACGGGAGAAAAATTGGCTTTATAAAATTAAACCGAATTGTCGTCCGCCATGTTGGGATGATGATAACTGCAGTTACGATCATCACGTTGAGGCCAGTGCTTTTTGGCGGCCATTTTGAAAATGGCGGTCAACAAACAATTTTCAATATCAGTTTGAAATTTGCGACATCAATACCTATTTGGAAACCAAATTTTAGGGAAATGGGACAATGTTGAATTTTTCCGCCTTTTTGGCGGCCATTTTGAAAATGGCGGTCAACCAACAATTTTCAACACCGGTTTTGATGTCGCGACATCAATATCCATCTGGAAACCAAATTTCATTGAAATCGGACAAGGTTGAATTTTCCTGCCTTTTTTGTCGGCCATTTTGAAAATGGCAGTCAACAAACCATTTCAACACCAGTTTTGAAATCGCCACAGCATGGCAAACATTTCATCTTTGTACACGTTTTCTTTAGTTATGGAAATAAAAGACGAAAAATACGAAAAATAAAAAAATCGGTATAAAAAGGGCAATAACTCCTACAAGGATTTATGGATTTTCTTCAAATTTTCAGTGTGAGTAGATCTTGATATGCTGAACATTTTTGCATTAAACACTTGACTTCTATCTGTTACACTTTTTGAAGTATAAAATAAAAAACGCAAAAATGTTTTGAAAATTTTACGGAAAAGGGGCTATAACTCTGAGACGGGTTTTCAGATTTTCTTCAAAATTGCATTGCGGGTAGATCTCATCATGCTGATCATTTTTACTCCTGTCAGAGTTTTGACAACTGTAACGGTTTTCGAGTTATTAGCTAAAAACTGCAATTGACCCCTATGTTCTATTTTTTAGCAATGGCGGCCATGTTGTTTGACCAGCCGACTAATCGAAAACAATTTTGAGAAGCCATACCGTTGTGATGATTCAAGTCAAGTTTGGTTACATTTGGCTCAGCGGTTTCAGAGGAGAAGATTTTTGAAATTGTTGACGGACGGGCAGACAGACGACGGATGCATAGTGATGGCAAAAGCTCACATGGCATTTTAGGCCAGGTGACCTAAAAATTAGTTTATACTGTACATGATGTTGGTTTTTACATCAGCTGAACAAATTGTATAGAAGAATGTCAGTGATCGACCATATTTGACTTCTAGGGACTTGTAGTGGAAGGTACCTGATTCGAATGTAGGTTTATGGCTGAACAAACAACCCAAACATTTCAATATTTTATTTACAAATATTTTATTTACAAATGTCGAATCAGTAAACAGAAAACATCGAGAGAAAATTAAAGACGTAATATTAAACACAAAATAAATTCAGTAATAAATTTTAAGGTAGTAGACCTGGGGTATGGGAGACAACTTCTTTTTCTGAACAATTTACTTGTTTTGATTGGTATGATAGAACAAAAGATTTAGAATGTTTATCATAAATAGAAATGAAACATTGATGTTATCATGAAACTGCACTCCTTTTATGAAATACTTCAAAGTGCCTACATCAAAATGTCTAGGTTTTAAATGGCATCTTAAAAATATCAAAATAAATAAAAGTCGGATTTTTACAAAGGGAGGTAATTCGTTCCGCTCGACGTTTAGAATTGAGAAATTTGAACACTTTTATGCAGTTTTCCTAGCATTGTGAGAAAAAAATACAGTAATATTTTTATAAAAGTTTGTTATAAGTCAAATGTGTAAAGGACTTTTAATTTACCAGTTGTTTGGTGAATACTTTCATCTAAAAGAAATTGAATGAGTCTGTGTTTTCAGCAATGTTTTATAACATATTTTCTTTTTTGCTGTAGATCAGTACTTAATGTATACTTATGATAATTATTTTCTCATATTTAGGTCTACAAGTTCCTATAAAGAAGTTTTGCAATTTATAGCCTTTTTATGCCAATTCTTTTACATCTACAGTAATATACGCTTCATAGTGATTTGTGAACAGAATTTAAGATTCCTCAGATAAAGGTGCTGATGTGAACTATGAATAAAAAATCTTACGGTGAAAGTTTTCAAAACTTAAAAAAAAATATATTAGTACATAATTTTACATACTGCAAATTCAAAGAAAATTGAATGTGTGGGAAATTTTTGAATTAGCCCGGGTCTACTAACTTCAATAAACAAAAATATCCGATGAAAATAATAAAATAAATATATACATGAACGTGAAGCAAACAGAACAGTTTTGTTTTTTAAGAACAGAACAATAAAATATTACGACCAAACTCGTCTTAGGCGACAGGACTTGCATTGTGTTTTCTTTGGAATTTTAAAAACAAATATAAGGTCAAGATTTTCAAACAAAAAAAGTATTTATAACTAAGTATTTTACTAGACAATTTTGTTGCTGTCTGTCAAGAAGATGCGGCACCAAAGGCTATTTTTGTAAGCGTCTATTATTATGTTATTTATTTAGTAACAAAAAATCGAAATTCAGTGAAATACAAGCTGATCATACCTTTACTATGTAAACAGCAAGGCCTTTATAGTATTGAATTGTTGCCTGCAATCTTTTGTGACGGATAGTATATGCCATCTTTTTATACGAAAAAAAACCAAAACAAAAAAAAAAACAAAACAAAACAAAACAAAAAAAAAAAACCCAAAAAAAACGAAACAAAACAAAACAAGTGTATGCTTGTGCTTGTCAAAGGCGAAAAGAAGTAGAATTTTCGAGTTTAATGTCAATACTATGAAAATTTCTTGTTTGTGTCATGATTCTAACGGTAACTAGTCTAACGACTATTTTTTTTTGTTTTTGTTTTTATAGTATAAAACAAATAAACAAAACTGGTACAAATATAGTATGCATATTTCCAATGAGAAAAAAAAATTCAAACTACACGATACTTTAACATAAACTGGATGTTTAATCATGAATGAAAGGATATGGAGTAAATGCACATGAGACAAAGTCTCTACAAATACACGATAAAATAAAGCAAAGGAATAACGCTTTTATTGTTGTTCTACATCTTGAAGTCAACATAAGACCTTCACCGATGAAGCTTTGCTCATTACATGTATAACGGACAGATTACAAAGAGTGAATATATTGAAAAAACACAATTTCATGATATTTTACACTTTAAAAACAATTTTGTAAAGTAAAATAATAATATGATTTTCATATTATTTCAAAACAGCCATAATATAATATTTATAATATAATATAAAATTATATTTTCATATAATTTCAAAACAGTCATATTCTTTCAATGGTGTAATTGAACTGTATCATGATTACAGAAAAAAAATATTTCATAGCAAATTTGTCAATTGCAAGACAAAAATCTTAGTACTTACATGCTCTACTACAGTGAAATTTGCATGAATATTGTGTCACAGATTAAAATTGAACAAAACAAATGTTTCATCTTCTCTGATAATGTTCTCAACCTAACTTAAGCATTAAATTGTCATACAAAGAACTTATAGTCCAACTATTTAATGAAATATATTCCGTATTAGGTGATCCGAAATATCAATGTGACATCTTATTTTCATTCAAAATGTTTATCAATAATGAGTTGGATCTCATTTTTTTTCTCATCTGTTCATAATACACGATGGTACCGAGAACTTTTCTTCGTTTTTGACAGCTCCAAAAGGTGTTCTATAATTTTGCGACTTCCAGCGAGATATGCATACTGTAATGCTGTTTTGCCTGAAGAATCTTTCAGGTTCAGTTTGGCTCCATTCTTAACCAAGAGTGATATAAGCTGACATCGTGTTTCCTCGTCTCCTCCCGGTAAAACACAAAGTGTCATTAAAAGTGTAAGGCCAGAATAAAACCTGTTAATATCCATTCCTCCTTCTACTAAAATTCGTACAAGCTTGACATTTTTGTTGACGATGGCTTCATACAAACGCCAGGGTGAATAACACTCACTCCACTGAATATACATCGTTCCTCTCGTTTTGATGAGATAGCTGAGATCAAACCTGTCGTTGGACTTCTCAAGTTAATTCAGAGAAACTGGCATTTAAAATACTAGCCAATCAAAGACACCAAAGTACGAGGCATGTGCATACTTCACACCTTCGCTTGAACGTCTTGAAGAAACTGAAGTGCTAATTATGTTTGCTTGAACTTTAAGAGAGACTTACTCAAAATAACATAAGCATAATAACACTCCTTGGAAAATCAACACACTATCTCTCTCTAGAAAAACTTCTTCTCTGCCGCTGCTAAATCCGTTTAAAAAAAGAATTTTCTAGCGTATTTACGAACGCATGTTTAGTTTACGTAA
>MJUU01063638.1:107459-158131 GCA_002080025.1 Modiolus philippinarum | reverse complement strand
TACACATTGTTGAACTTTGTAATTTTTATGCATTATATTGCATATAGGGTACATTATTTGTCCGGATAACTCCTACAGTTTATAAGATAGGAAGTTTACAGGGTACTCATTTTGCTCGGATAAATCCTGCTACAGGTTTTAAGATATTTTACAGGATAATTGTTCATCTGTAAGAGATGTGCAAACTACTTGGATTTCAATTTTTTGATAATTTTGAGATAATGCAGGATTATCCTAAATGTGGGGGCGTGGGGTATGTGAGCTTGCTCACTAAGGTTCTTTAATTATGAGAGTTATTTCCCTCTTTCGTAACTCTTACCATAGTTGCTTTGACAACCGACTCATTTTGTTTGTACTATTATTGCGTTGATATCATCTAATATTTGTATCAACTGAGATTCTTTAAAAAAAAAAGCCACTCTGCGTTTGTCCTGACTTGTGACAGGCTATAACTATAGAGTTATAGGTCGCATTCACTTTTTTCTTTCATTTAAAAAAAAAATTAATTTTTTTTTTTATTTATTTATTTTTGTTTTATTTTTATTTATTTATTTTTTTTAATTTTATTTTTCTTGTTTTTTTTTTTAAATTTTTTTGGAGTTTTTTCTGATTTTTTTTTTTGTCTTTTTGTTTTTCTTTTTTGTTTTTTGGTATTTTTTTTTAATTTATATACATATATTACAATATTTACAATACTTATTTTACAATACAATAATAAAAAACCATAAGGTCTTGTACTATAGTCCTCCATCACAACTAGTTTATCAAATACAATCCTGTAGTCCTTGTTCTGGTTGACACTAAGTAGTTTGAAGTTGTCTCGAATAATTTTAAAGTCATCTCTCACCGTTCTAACATCGTTTTTGTTATGAATTACCATATCCTTGATCGTATCAAAGTTGATTGTCTGACCGTTTTTTAAGTTCAGCGTCAATCCTATTACTTTACATACAGTCTTAATTTCATTTTCTCTTGACACTTTATAACCATAATTTTTGGGTCCACCTGTTACAAACTCGGAAATTTGATTTCCAGCCACTTCATCTGTAAGGTCTTCTAAATAATCTCCAAGTTCTGGTTTCCATTCTCCATGTATCGACGAAAAACGATTGAATCTGTGTCAGCGTACAGAACACGAGTGTTCAGTTTCTCTAAATAACTGTAGAGTTTCAGTCGGGCATGAGCAGTTGTATATGCTGCAATGATTACATTGGTTCGTCCAGTTTCTTCGATAAATTCCTCTTTGAATTGATATCTAATACGAGCCATGGTATCACTGACGAAATTTATACCCATGACTGCAATATTGTCACTAGTTAAAATATCCAAGTACTTCTTCATTTCGCTGCAATATTCCACTTTGAACATGTTTGATCGTTGTCCAAATTTCCCCCAGAAGCTGTTTAACACCAGTTTTGCCAAGGCTCTCAATCCCGGGTTCTTTTTGATGTTCTCGTATGTTAGGTGAATTCCCTCATTCTCATAGTAGTCTCTGATGTATGTCCATTTATCGTCTTCGGTGTGGCACCAATCTGGCCAACCACTGGCTTCCTGTTTCATTTTCAGAAACGTGTTAATATATTCTGTAAATAGTCCTCCTTTTTTGTATTTGTATCATATTGTTCCATTTTTTTCAAAATGCCGGACTTCGTAAATGTTATCGATCCGATATCCTTTTTCTAATGCTTTCTTCAATTTACCCGTCACCCACGTTCCTGTCAATGCTCTTTCTTCATCTGTATGTTGATATAGTGTTTGTTGATTTGTTTCAGCACACGTTTTACACAAAGTAAACAACAGTTTTTTGTTGATTTTAGCTGGAAACACCGGAATGTAAAGTCCTCTAGGTGACAATACTTTGCATTTGATTAATCCTTCATAATTCTGTACATCGTCGACTTGTTCAGTAATGATGTGTGGATGTCCCAATGGTATCTTTCCGGTTTTATTGATGAACGGATATAACGACGTCTCATCGTAATAATCGATGTATCCACCATTAGATGTATCTTTGTACAGCGTAAAAGCTTGCGTTCTTCCACCATAAAAAGCATCTCTGGGTTCTAGAGGAGTCACGTATTTCAAGGATTCAATAAAATGTTGAATGTTTGGATACGACTGTATGTCTTTATCGATCTCGCATTCCCATTTTTCTGCATAAGTATAACCTTGCCGTTCGATGTATCGTTTCTTTTCCAAAGTGCGTTGATGTAATTCTTCCATAGTCTTATTATTCACTGGGTTGACAGTAGCAGCACTATAACAGCGTAAACACCCATGCCAGAAGCAACCATGATATTCAAATACATGGTTGTCATAAAATCCATCAACTTTGTAGGTCCAATTTGTTTCTCTCCACCATTACGTGCGTACTGTATCCGTATGTTATTGGCTGTAGCAATACATTGTAACCATTTCATTGCCTTTAATGAATGCTTCTCATAAGGACGGTATCCATGTGCGGGAATTATACTTATGGTATCCGGGTTCAAAAATTATGTACGGAAGACGAGATTGCACGCAGATGCAATAGGAATGCAATCTTGTAAAAGGATCGATACCTCCTTGTTTATGTACAGTTGTTATCTCGATGAATAATTCACGGAACTTGAAACAAGCTTGTCTCAGGATATCTACATCTGAAAGACAATAACTTAACAGTTCTTGTTGACAGTTGAACGTGGAATCTTTGTTTTCGTTGTACCATTTCAGTTCTGTCTTCGGGTTTCATTTTATCCGGCTGGTAAAACTTCATATCTGGTAAATGATTCAGTATGGTGCTCTGATTCTCTCTCGTGTTGAAAAAGTGCGGAAAATATCCTTTTCGTAGTTCCGTCAGTCCAAACATTTTTGGTAGTTTAGATAAAGCTGTAGGGAGGAAATTCATGAAATCGATCATTCGAATGTTTCAGGTTGGTATGGTGACGGCAATATTCTTGGTACTATTTGGAATCACTTCCGGTACTATTCCATGACGAAACAGGAAATTCAGAATAGGATAACTGTCATATCCTTTAAAATTGTGGCACATAACAGTAGCGCTATTGTTTTGTCCAGAGAACAACCAGTTACAAAAGGCATCGGTCGTATTGGTTCCAGCAAACACGACTTCGTTTTTTCCACATTCTTCACACGTACTGGTTTCATTCAGAGCGTTATTCAAACACTTTAAGCATATTTTATGCACCACACATAAGTTGGGTTGGTGTTCGTAAACTCCACAGTTGATTTGTTTACAGTTGGTACATTTTCCTGTCTCATCGGGTACATATCCTTGGTCACACTGAATTAGATCCTCCTGTGTACATTCAAAATCGAATAAAATATACGTTTGATTATCCGATCTTTTGCGTTGAGTTGCAGTAAGCATAAAGCGCTGATGTCCTTTTGGATAGAAATCTTTACACACCTGACAATAGGTGTTTTCACAAGTATGATGTTTATTCATCTATTTATTCACGGTTTGCACACACTCTTTGCATTTATAGTATCTCGTACATATTGAATTTACAGCTGCTGTAGATTGCTGATGTAAATAAAAACATACACTTCCTTTGAAATATCGTCCACAAGAGTATCCATTCCTTTTCTTTTGGTGGATCGTGAATTTTACGACAGCATTGACATATGTCGTTACAAGCATGGTCTACTTTGTGATCGTATCCTTTGTCACAGATATGACAATAACAACTCTTTGATAAAAACGCTGGCATGCTGGTGATTACATCGTAATGGTGATTGTGATGATATAGAAAGATCTTCTTATCACTTTCTGGACCTTTGTAAATTAAACTGTTGAACTGATCCTGGCTTACAACATAAATCTGATATTCTGGTATGCTGGCTTGAAACTTTTTAATTTCTTCTATTCCACAAAGTATAAATGAACTCCAGCTTTGGCGTGTAATTCTATGGCTAATTCTTCTTGAATCCGGCGTCCTTGTCGAATATTATCCAACTTGTCATGACCATCCAATCGAGCTTTTGCTGTTATGATAGAACGTGCACAACACAGGTCGTCCTTGTTCTTGATCTGGATGATGCACGTTTTACTCTTTAAAAATCGATGAGCATTTACTTTTCAGTTTTTACTTTTCCACTTCCGGTTGGTATGTTTACATGAGTGACTTCCATATCTACTTCTTCCGTTAATCGAAACTGTTCATTGGATTGCAGAACTCGTTCTAGTTCGTTAAGTAAAAGTTCACTAGTCAGTTGATTTACTCTCAGAAATGGCATCGTAATCGGAAAGTCCAAATCTGGTGACTGTAGAATAATCTGGATCCGGTCTTCTGGTTTGGTAAGCATGGTAATTTCTTCCAGAATAGCTCCAAATAGTTGATGTTATATCCTTAAAACTTCTTCTATACTACTGGCGTCGATGTTCTTGAACCGGACTTGATACTTTGTAGATTTCGTTTGGAATCGTGACATCATAATTTTCTGTCCTTTAATCTTCAATTCATACATATCTTTGGGTGTTCTAGCTAGAGCTCTACCACTCTGATGTATTCTTTGGTGTCTCTCCAAGTTATCTATTTTTCGGTATTTTGCATCACATATGTTACATGGAAAACATGTGTCCTCACTGTGTTTTCTTTTGTGTCTTCGAAAATTATCTTTTCTAGTAAACCACTTCGGACATTGGTCACAGCAAAATTCCATATGGTCTTGGTGAATACGATAATGACTCAATAATTCCTTTATTGTATCAAATATTTGGTGACTACTATAGCAGCGATTCTGGGCGTACCTCGGGATGTTGTGTCTGTCTCGCAGAATTGCAGTCGAGCGACTGAGGAAGCAAGTGACTTGCGTCTTTATATAGTTCAAAATATTTGTTTCGATGGCTGTGATTGGTCGGTTAATTTTGTAAGAAGGGATTTGATTGGTTGATTTTACTGCATTCTGATTGGTCAATCCATGCGAATGAAGGATTCTGATTGGTTGAAATTCTAGAATTTGTTTGGTCAATATCTCGTACAGCTTCAATCCACTTTTTGTTTTCATGGTAACTTGTGTTCACACTTTTTAGAGTTTTCGTTTGTTATTTTTGTTATTATTTTTCTTTTAATTTGTTATGATTTTTAAAATGTAATTGTTTAACTTTTGCTATTGTTTTTAACCTTTTGTAAAAATGTTTGGTTGTGTTGTAATAATTAATACGTTTTTATGTGACTTTTGTCAAAATTATTGTCATTCTTTACAATTGTTTATGCAAATGCGCTTGTGCTGTGTCCTTTTGCGGCTGCGCTGCGCTAATTTGACCCATCGTTTAGCGCTTGCGCTGCGCCATTTTTCGCTTCCACTGTGCCGTTTCGCGCTTGCACTGCGCTACACCGTTTTATGCTTGCGCTGCGCCGTTTTGTGCTTTCGCTGCGCTGTTTAGGTCTGCGCTGCGCTAAATTGACCAGCGCTATGCCGTTTTGCGCTTGCGCTGTGCCATTTTTCGCTTGCACTGTACCGTTTTCCGCTTGCGCTGCGCTTCACCGTTTTATGCTTGCGATGGGCCGTTTAAGCGCCGTTTAGTGCTTGAGCTGTACAGTTTTGGCCTGCGCTGTGGCGCTTCTGTGTCAAATACGACGTATAATTGCTGCTGCTGCGCTGTGCTGCGACGTTTTTCGCTTGCGCTGCGCCATTTTTTGCTTGCGTTGCGCTGTTTTTCGCTTGCACTGCGCTGTTTTTGTAGATTATTAAGATAACGTAACACAAAACATCAGAACTTATCGACATTGATGTGAACTTTTACACTAAAACATACTATGAAACGTACAATATGAACACAAAAAGTGATCAAATATTCAAACAAAACGGAATAACATTAAATGTTTGTTACAAAGTCAACAAAATATGAACTTGTACATGAAAACACGCCATGAAACATTAAGATTAAGTCAATCTTGCACGGAACTTTTTAACAGCAACAGTAAGTATGTTGACAGTATGACTAATTGAATTAGAACTATGAAGTTAGCCCGGTATATCACATGATACTATTATCAACAACACGGTTGTAGACCAATGTAGGGCCGTGTTAGGGCCGATCTTAAAATTTCAAAGGCCGATTACCATGCAATAGGTCTCATTTACCTTTCAATACCTATTCTAAACGATTAAGAAGTACACATTTACCCAAAATCCACATATTAAATGTCTTTAGTACTAATATTAAAAGTTAGGGCCGATTTCATTTCAAAGGCCAATAACTTCTTACCACTACGCCATAGCACTTTAGAACTTATACTTATCACTTTAGAAGCATCGATTTACCCTAGTTTGATATATCATATGAACTTATTACTTATATTAAGGATTAAGGCCGATTTAGGGCCGAGTTAGGTCCGATTTCATTTCGAAGGCCGATTACTACGCAATAGGTTTCATTTATTCAAATCGATTTAAAAGTATACATTTACCTCGAATCCATTTATTACATTCCTATAATACTACTATTTAATTTAGGACCGATCTAGGGCCGTGTTAGGGCCGATCTAAAAATTAAAGGTGGCGATATCTCTATAACAGTACTTCAAAACATCTCAACACTTATACCAAATGCTTAAGAAGTATAAAGATACAGTACCCCGAATCTATATATGATATGCCTATATTACAACTATTTCAAATTAGGGCCGATACCTCGTTAACACTCGGAATTAGGGCTTTAAAACCTGCACCAATCGACTCAGTGACCTCGATTTACCCTAGTTTGATATATTATATGTCTAGAATGAATAAAATAACACTGAAAAATCAGGGGTTTCCCAAAGAGGTATAGGGGCACCGTTCGCCAACACTTCGTGTTCCTATAGCAAAGGATCCGCCAAGTGGATCCGCCACAAATACGACTTGAACGGTGCCCCTATACTACTTTGGGAAACCCCTGATTTTTCAGTGTTATTTTATTCAACGATTGCTCGATTGGATGGTCATGACAAGTGGGATACCATTCGACAAGGACGCCGGATTCAAGAAGAATTAGCCATAGAATTACACGCCAAAGCTGGAGTACCATTTATACCTTGTGGAATAGAAGAAATTAAAAAGTTTCAAGCCAGCATACCAGAATATCAGAAATATGCTGTAAGCCAGGATCAGTTCAACAGTTTAATTTACAAAGGTCCAGAAAGTGATAAGAAGATCTATCATCACCATTACGATGTAATCACCAGCATGCCAGCGTTTTTATCAAAGAGTTATTATTGTCATACCTGTGACAAAGGATACGATCACAAAGAAGACCATGCTTGTAACGACATATGTCAATGCTGTCGTAAAAATCACGATCCACCAAAACAAAAGGAATGAATACTCTGTGATGATTGTGGACGATATTTTAAAGGAAGTGTATGTTTTAATTTACATCAGCAATCTACAGCAGCTGGAAATTCAACATGTACGAGATACTACAAATGCAAAGGGTGTGGACAAACCGTGAATAAACAGATGAATAAACATCATACTTGTGAAAACACCTATTGTCAGGTGTGTAAAGATTTCTATCCAATGGGACTTCATATTTAACACGTTAGAACATTTCGGTTTTAATCATTCATTTATAGATTGGGTAAAAACACTTTATAATGGAATTCAAACTTGTGTCATGAATAATGGATGGGTGTCACAAATGTTCAAAAATACTCGTGGAATCCGACAAGGATGTCCTTTGTCTGCTCTATTATTTGTTATCACAGTGGAGATTATGGCTTTAAGATTACGTAACAATAAAATATTCGGGGTTTTCAAATTAGAATTGATAATAAAACGCACAGTATAAAAATCACACAATTAGCAGATGATACAACTCTGTTCTTCAGTTATAAAGAAGATATTATATTAGCTCTGAATGAAATAGAAATTTTTGGTTCCTTTTCTGGTTTAAAAATTAATAGAAACAAAACTGAAGGTATATGGATTGATAAGTTAAAACATTCTAAAGATAAGATTGGAAACATTATTTGGACGCACAAACCTGTAAAAGCTTTGGGGATATTTTTCGGAAATAATAAACAGGAATGTGAAAAGTTAAACTGGGAAAATAAAATAGATAAAATGACTAGCATGTTTTGCAATTGGAAAAAAAGAAATCTTACAATTCTTGGTAAAATACTTATTATCAAAACACTTATAATTCCACTATTTACATTTATTGCAAGTGTATGTATAGTGCCAGATAAGTACAGTAGAGAAATTGAAGATAAATGCTTTAAATTCATATGGGATAACAAACCCGACAGAGTTAAACGAAAAACATTAATAGGTGATTATTATAAAGGTGGTTTAAAAATGATAGATATTGAAAGTTATTTTATCTCAATTAAATCGTCATGGGTAAGTAGATTTCTTAGCGAGGGTCTACCAAACTGGAAATTGATACCATATACATATTATGCCACTTTTGGTAAAAATTGGCTTGTGTTTACTATGAACATGTTAGCTGAAAAAAATAAGAATATTTTGTCCAATATACCAGAGTTTTATCAAGAAGTATTGAAGTGTTGGATTAAAGTGAATTGGCAGAATACGAAAATACCGAAAAGTTTTTATGATATAAAAAAACAAGTTATATGGGGTAATAGATATATAACATTAGATAATAAGAGTTTATGTTTTAAAAATTGGGTTGATAGTGATATCATTTACGTTAGTGATGTTTTAAACGATGAAGGGGAAATAAGTCGGGATGTTGTATTGAGTAAATTAAAATGTAAAACAAATTGGATTTCAGAATTTTCTGCAGTTAAGAATGCAATACCAAAAACATGGCTTTTTGAATTAAAGACAGAAAAGTCGAAATTTTAAAAGGAACGCGTTTTTATACAAAGGAAATTTAGATGTTGAACGGATAACAAATAAATTATTGTATCAGTCGTTGCTTAGCCATAAATTTGAAAAACCAGTTGGTACCAATGCTTGGTTTTCTCATTTTGAAATGTCAAAAAACTCTGATATGAATAATTTATATCTATTTATTTTTCAATATATCGACGAAAACAAATTGAAAATGTATCGATGGAATATGGAAATTTTTGAATTTTATATTACCATGTAAAAAGTTAATATTTAGATGGAAAACAACAGAAAATAATCTTTGTAATTTTGGTGGTAAAGAAGAAAATTATGAGCATTATTTTATTTCGTGTCAGTATCTTGAACAGCTATGGAGAGAAATTAAAAAATACTAAGTGAATTTAATACTGAAAATAAAATAACACTAAAACATATTGTATTTGGATATAAGATTTTTGATAAAGACTATTTTGATATTAATTTTTTTCTTACTGTTTTAGGATTTTCTATCTACAAAATATATTATGTTTCAGAACAAAAAACAAAATACGTAAATACTTTCAATTTATTCAGAGAAGAATATTGTAAAAGGGTTAATTTTATCCGAAAATCAAGGCAAAATGCTTTTTTGATAAAACTACGTGAGAGGTTAAAGTTTTCGATTTATAATGTATGTCATAGTAATTCTAAAATGTATGTATTTATAAAAGAAAGTATATTACTTCATAAGGAGCTTGGACTTATGAAGTTCATTGTAACAAGCCTTGTCGAAATAAAGAAGATATATCTTGTTGTTAAAAAAAGATTTCTATCCAAAAGGACATCAGTGTTTTATGCATACTGCAACTCAACGCAAAAGATCGGATAATCAAACGTATATTTTCTTCGATTTTGAATGTAAACAGGAGGATCTAGTTCAGTGTGACCAAGGATATGTACCCGATGAGACAGGAAAATGTACCAACTGTAAACAAATCAACTGTGGAGTTTACGAACACCAATCCAACTTATGTGGTGCATAAAATATGCTCAAAGTGTTTGAATAACGCTCTGAATGAAACCAGTACGTGTGAAGAATGTGGAAAAAACGAAGTCGTGTTTGCTGGAACCAATACGACCGATGCCTTTTTTAACTGGTTGTTCTCTTGACAAAACAATGGTGCTACTGTTATATGTCATAATTTTAAAGGATATGACAGTTATCCTATTCTGAATTTCCTGTTCGTCATGGAATAGTACCGGAAGTGATTCCAAATGGTACCAAGATTATTGCCGTCACCATACCAACCTGAAACATTCGAATGATCGATTCCATGAATTTCCTATCTACAGCCTTATCTAAACTACCAAAAATGTTTGGACTGACGGAACTACGAAAAGGATATTTTCCGCACTTATTCAACACGAGAGAGAATCAGAGCACCATACTGAATCATTTACCGGATATGAAGTTTTACCAGCCGGATAAAATGAAACCCGAAGACAGATCTGCGTTCCTGAAATGGTACAACGAAAACAAAGATTCCACGTTCAACTGTCAATAAGAACTGTTAAGTTATTGTCGTTCAGATGTAGGCCAATAACTTCTTACCACTATGCCATTGCACTTTAGAACTTATACCAATCACTTTAGAAGCATCGATTGCATCTGCGTGCAATCTCGTCTTCCGTACATTATTTTTGAAACCGGATACCATAGGTATAATTCCCGCACATGGATACCGTCCTTATGAGAAGCACTCATTAAAGGCAATGAAATGGTTACAATGTATTGCTTCAGCCAATAACATACGGATACAGCACGCAAGTAATGGTGGAGAGAAATAAATTGGACCTTACAAAGATGATGGATTTTATGACATCCATGTATTTGAATATCATGGTTGCTTCTGGCATGGGTGTTTACGCTGTTATAGTGCTGCTACTGTCAACCCAGTGAATAATATGACTATGGAAGAATTACATCATCGCACATTGGAAAAGGAACGATACATCGAACGGCAAGGCTATACTTGTGGAGAAAAAAATTGGAATGTGAGTTCGATAAAGACATATAGACGTAACTAAACATTCAACTTTTTATTGAATCCTTGAAATACGTGACTCCTCTAGAACCCAGAGATGCTTTTTATGTTGGAAGAACGGAAGCTTTTACGCTGTACAAAGATACATCTAATGGTGAATACATCGATTATTACGATGTGACGTCGTTATACCGGAAAGATACCATTGGGACATCCACACATCATTACTGAACAATTCGACGATATACAGAATTATGAAGGATGAATAAAATGCAAAGTATTGCCACCTAGAGGACTTTACATTCCGGTGTTACCAGCTAAAATCAACAAAAAACTGTTGTTTACTTTGTGTCAAACTTGTGCTGAAACCAATCAACAAACACCATGTCAACATGCAGATGAAGAAAGAGCATTGACAGGAACTTGGGTGACGGATGCATTGAAGAAAGCATTAGAAAAAGGATATCGGATCGATAACATTTACGAAGTCTGGCATTTTGAAAAAATAGAACAATATGATCCAAATACAAAAAAGGAGGACTATTTACAGAATATGTTAACACGTTTCTGAAAATGAAACAGGAAGCCAGTGGTTGGCCAGAATGGTGCCACACCGAAGACGATAAATGGACATACATCAGAGACTACTATGAGAAAGAGGGAATTCACCTCACATACGAGAACATCAAGAAGAACCCGGGATTGAGAGCCTTGGCAAAACTGATGTTAAACAGCTTCTGGGGGAAATTTGGACAACGATCAAACATGCTCAAAGTGGAATATTGCAGCGAAATGAAGAAGTACTTGGATATTTTAACTAGTGACAAAATTGCAGTCATGGGTATAAATTTCGTCAGTGATACCATGACTAGATTGATTGATTGATGTTTTACGCCAACTTCAGCAATACTTCAGCTATATTGTGGCGAAAACTGTTAAATATATTGAACATTAGATATCAATTCAAAGATGAATTTATCGAAGAAACTGGACGAACCAATGTAATCATTGCAGCATATACAACTGCTCATGCCCGACTGAAACTCTACAGTTATTTAGACAGACTCAATCGTTTTTTCGTCGATACCTGGAGAATGGAAACCAGAACTTGGAGATTATTTAGGAGACCTTACAGATGAAGTGGCTGGAAATAAAATTTCCGATTTTGTAACTGGTGGACCCAAAAATTATGGTTATAAAGTGTCAGGAGAAAATGAAATAAAGACTATGTAAAGTAAAAGGATTGACACTGAACTTCAAAAACGGTCAGACAATCAACTTTGATACGATCAAGGATATGGTGATTCATAATAAAAACGATGTTAAAACGGTGAGAGATGACTTTAAAATTATTCGAGACAATTTCAAACTACTTACTGTCAACCAGAACAAGGACTACAGAATTGTATTTGAGAAACGAGTTGTGATGGAGGACTATAGTACAAGACCTTATGGATTTTGATTATTGTATTGTAAAATTGGTATTGTAAATATTGTAATATATGTATATGTATATAAATTTTAAAAAAATATATCATACCAAAAAAAAAGAAAAAAAACAAAACAAAAACAAAAAAAAATCAGAAAAAAAAACAAACAAAAAAAATTAAAAAAAATAAATATTTAAAAAAAAAGTAAATAAATTAAAAAAAAATTTTTTTAAATTAAAAAAAAAAACAAGAAAAAAAAATAAATAAAAAAAGATTTAAAAAAAGTAAATAAATTAAAAAAAAATTAAAAAAATGAAAAAAAGTTAAAGAAAAAAATATTTGAATGACCGAAACCTAGGTTTCCCAATGGAAACTTGGGTTTAGCTTTTGAATCTCATAGAAAGTTGAGCTTTGCATGTATTTATGGAGGGAAACCTACATTTAGGTAGGGAAACTCGGGTAAAGCTCTGGAAAACCTAGATTTCCTGACCGAAACCTAGGTTTCCACATGGAAACTCGGGTTTAGCTCTGGAAACCCTAGTTTTGGTCTTCCAAACGTTTAGATCTTGTCTGCACTGAAGAGACATAAGTTGTCGAAATGCGCATATGCAGAAACCAAATTCACAGTAACTTCGGTATTTAGTTATTTGTTACCACTGGGTCCATGCCACTGCTGGTGGACTGTTAGTCCCCGAGGGTATTCACCAGCCCAGTAGTCAGTACTTCGGTGCTGACCCGAATTCCGATTTTATTTCGAACCTTGCAATATCTAAATTTTATAAATTTTGTTGAAAACTAAGGAGTATCTCCCTCATGCAAAGCTCTGTCCTTAGCTTATTTTGGCTTTACATTTAGATCATATTGGGCATTTGTTCTCTATCAGTTTTTAATCATATTTGATTTGATGGTCTTCCAAATGTTTAGATTTTGTCTGCACTGAAGAGACATAAGTTGTCGAAATGCGCATATGCAGAAAATGATTTCACAGTAACTTCGGTATTTAGTTATTAGTTACAGAAGCGACAACCGGGTTTTCCTTAGAAAAACTAAATTTTACTTGTTATGCTAACTTTCGCGTGCCATAGGTATACTCATACTCATAGGTCACCTCTCAATGCTATCATGCATAGAAGACATGAGAAGTCCTTGGTCTGTAACAGGTATGGATTTTGATAGTCCCCAAGGGACAAAAATGCCAATTTTAGCAATTTCAAGTTGGTTCCAAAAATTCAAAAAAAAATTAAATTTTTTCTTGTAGTCTGGTAAATTTTTAGACCTTTACATAAAACACAAAACCAAAAAAACTTGAGAATTTTGTTGCTGGTATTGATGTGAGGGGCGTTTATGAGAGCCAACCCCTCTCAAAAATCTCATTTTTTGGGACTGTTGGGTTTCCATGGGTACTAAACAGGGTCCTGCAACTCAGAGAGTGTAGATTTTCGGCTCTTTTCATGTTACTTGTTTAGCCATATTACCCCTCTGTCTTTTATACCTGATGAACTTCAATTTCCAATGTATGGAATGTCATGAGGAGCATTAAAATCACCAGAGGTTCCATGCATCTTTAAGGAAGCATCCGGTTGGAAAGTGTTATCACAATTGGTCTAATAAGAAAAGGATTCCATATCGATATGTTGCAGGAGCGCCTATAAATTTCCAATACAGCTGACACTTGCAGAGAGATGATGTTTAATACAGGAATTTAACAATTACCTGCCAAGGTGTCTCAGTGGTATTATTCAGCCATTTTTGTTTAATACTTCTACATTTAGCTTTTATACATTAAGAAATTTAATAAAATAGTAATTTAAAATGTAAAAAAAAAATTCCAAAGTATTTAAAATATTAATTCCTTATCCCTTTTATAATATTTTCATTATAAAAAAAATGAACTAAACACTTTTGCTTAAAATCAGTTGCTGAATTTAAAGAATACAAAAATTACACGAGGGGATAATTGATAAAAGTATTTCCTAAAGATATCAATGGAGAAATCAACCTTTCACAATATATCTCTTTTATTTCAATGGTGACCCCTAATTTTTATTTTGTATATGCAAGCGATATAATGATTGCAAAACACATGCAAAGTATGAACAAAATCTATAATTGTGTTTTAAAGACATCCTCACATATATTGATTTTCTTTATCATGACCCCTAAATTTTATTTTATATTTTGAACAACGATACAATTATGTTTCTACACAGAAAGTTAAAAAAAATCTATAATAGGAAATTAATACCATACAGACACCTTAAAATATAACAGATACATGTATCATTAATTTTAAAAGCTATTGTTCACTGCTTAGTTGTTCTTGTGAAGCTTCATAGTAGGTAGGGAAAGCCCTCACAATGAAAATTAAATGATCTTCCGTACGTGCGTGAATATGTTTGAGTCAATTGAAGCAAAATGCAAAACTTATGCTGCGATAAGTATTTATTAGTGTTAGACAAGGGAAGGGATTCCATAATTGTTTTAAGTCGATTCTTTTCTTGAAATGAGTGGCTTCTTCTTTGGTGCTATTCAGTCAATGCCTTTTTAAAGATCATATAGCTGGTTTGTGAGCAGTAAGCATAACACACTAGGGACTCATTATCAAGCCCTGCTCAAAACTGAAAGTTAAAATATGTTGAAGGCTGTGAATGCATCATTGGTATAATTTATAATAAACCCCTTAATATTTAGTACACATATTTTTAATAATACCAAATAAAGCGCATAATATTCACAACATAATATTCACCTTGCAATAATCATCGTCTCAGTGTTTGTATTCTTGGCCAAATTGGAAAAGAAAAATATATCATAATAGTAAATGAACAAATAAAGGGATAAAGCAAATACTAAAACATATCAAGAGTCTAAGTCGACAAAATCATTTTATTCAGGTCCACTGGCGTGATATATGAAAATACGTATTAGTACAAATATGTCAGACAAATACGAATTCATACTAATATCAAGAAAATATCAGAAAATAGGTTGATAAAGTACTCCATTTACCTCGAAAAATGAAGTTTTACTTCAGATTTTTCTCATAAAGAGTTATCTGTTTAAACTGTATTATTTCTCCTCCAAAAAAGAAATTGATTAGAAAACGAATTATATAATAGATAAAATAGCACTTTCTGAACATTATTATATCAAAATGATGTTCATTTTTTATTTGGCCACTTGCCAACCTTTATTCTTTTCATACTCTATTTATTCATGTTTAAATCACGTGATCACGTGACTTGCACAAGCGCGATTTGATAAATATATTTTATTGTAGGTATCATACCACCATTGATTTTTCCCTATTTGTCTTTGTTAAATTGGTCATTTTCTGAGAACCATAGCACGTTTACTGTCGTTTCAAATGAAGCGAAACGTCTTACCTAATTAAATAGATATATTATGAGCCTCCAAAACATTTTGAGGACAACTTTCATTTAGTATAAGAAAATGCCCTCCACCGGAAGTATACTACTATCAAAAATCAACTTCCACCTTCACTGCCAACCCGTGAAATGGTCATGTCATTGTTTTCACCAAAATAAAATTTATTACAATTGATGGGAATAAAATAAAGATTTTTTGGGGTACCTAAGATGTTCAGTTTTCAAACAGTATGCAGATTAATTACATTGGATACAGATTAACTATTTTAATCATCCCATAGAAATACCCATACTCCATTGATAAGTACTATTTTAACATACAACCTTTGGCGCACGAATTTCCTTTTGGTGGTATGATACCTAAAGGGCCTCTTTTTTCTAATAAAATTAGCTTATATCATATATATATTTTCTTCTATGTTTTTCCAGTAATTCTGCAAAGTTTGATTAAGAATTGGTGAACACTTTAAGAGAAATTCACAAAATAATGAGACCCTATATCACGGTATCACAATCTGAAAATGAGACTTTTGTGATATGAGCCTATTTTCAGTGACTGAATGAATAACATTTCAACAAGTGTCCTAAATGCAACTTGTTTGTGGTCAAAAAGCATGGCTAAACTATATATGTGGCTTTCTTTTAGATGTGAGACTTATTTTGTAAATAACTGGGTGTCATGGCCCCCTCCCCCCACCCCTCCCACCTCCATATATCATTATTCTCCAAGTAATGTGTTTTTATAAGCTAAACCTGCACTGATATCAGTTTGATTTAATATTTAGAATCAAACTATTTGATAAGTTTGCAGATATGAAGCATGAGGTCCATCAAATTGTTAAAAGCTAGTCAAATTGTATATTTTGAAGTTTGGCCATATTTGAAATATTCGGCCGGTCGGATATAATTTTCCTAAAATCTAGAAAAATTCTCAAAAATGCTGATATTATTCATTGTTCGACAATGACGGATAAAAAAAATGTGACACAAATGTGATTAAATGCACCAGAAAGGGTCAGTTTATTTACATAAATGCTATTTTAGGCCACTCATTTTAAAATTTCTTTTAATCATTCAGAAATATCCTTATTTCACAACCTAAAATAGCCTATATTTCCCACCAGAATAGATTTCTAGTGCTCTTTTTTGCTGATTATTTACATGCACTATATATCCTTGGTTTATATGCTATATCATACGAAATTCTGTCAAAAATTCTTTGATAGTTTGAAAATTAGTATCACTACATCCCTCGGCTAATACCGTCAAAACTGAACATCATGAAAATTCAAAATTAAGGTCTGAAATTTTTATTTCTTGAATTTGTTAGCTATTTATTGCTTAAACACAGTGTATACTGTATTTTGTAGTGACTAGAATGCAATTAACTAAGGAAAATAAAATTTGCAGTCATTCTGGTATGGATATATCAGGTTTTGTCCTTTTTTCTGAAAAAAAATCCATCGCACCAATGTTTCAGCTCCAGTGTGATAATAAAAAGCTTTTAAGGTCAAATTTGGTTACAAAATGTGAATTTGGACTTAACTTGATGGTTTTGTACCAAAATAAACAAGACAGAGGCAATTCTAATTTTTGTGATTTTTCACTTAAAGGTATCATATCACCATTGATTTTTCCCTATTTGTCTTTGTTAAATTGGTCATTTCCTGAGAACCATAGCACGTTTACTGTCGTTTCAAATAAAGCAAAACTTCTTACCTAATTAAATAGATATATTATGAGTCTCCAAAACAATTTTGAGGACAACTTTCATTTAATATAAGAAAATGCCCTCCACCGGAAGTATACTACTATCAAAAATCAACTTCCACCTTCACTGCCAACCCGTGAAATGGTCATGTCATTGTTTTCACCAAAATAAAATTTATTACAATTGATAGGAATAAAATAAAGATTTTTTGGGGTACCTAAGATGTTCAGTTTTCAAACAGTATGCAGATCAATTACATTGGATACAGAACTATTTCAATCATCCCATAGAAATATCCATACTCCATTGATAAGTACTATTTCAACATACAACCTTTGGCGCACGAATTTCCTTTTGGTGGTATAAAACGAATTATATCATAGATACATGTAAAATAGCACTTTATGAACATTATTATAATATCAAAATGATGTTCATTTTTGATTTGGCCACGTGCCTATCTTTATTCTTTTCATACTCTATTTATTCATGTTTAAATCACGTGATCACGTGACTTGCACATGTGCGATTTGATAAATATATTTTATTGTACAATCTTAATCTACATATATTGTAGTTTACATTGGAAAATATTTTATGAAAATTCCAGGTGAGCCAGAAAACGGCCCAATTGCAACCCTTCCTTTTCCAATGCCGTGTTTTTTTTCAAAATCAAATAGTATTTACAAATAACAAAATACCGAAGTTACTGAGAATTTAGGTTCTGCAAATGCAAATCCAAACATTTGGAAATCAATAAACCTCAATATGTGTAAAGTCTGATAGAGAACAAATTACCAAAAGGATCTAAATAGAAAAGCCGAAATCAGCTAAGGACAGAGATATGCAAGAGGGAGACACTCCTTAGTTTTGAACAAATTTTTTCTTAATTTAGATATTGCAAGTTTTCAAATGAAATCGGTTATCGGGCCAACATCGAAGTACTGGCTACTAGGTTGGTGAATACCAAATGGTGCGTTTTTAACCCGGAACATTCATGTTATTTATCTAGAAGCAAAATGAGATATTTAGATAATATAGCACTATACATTTCGGGATTATAGAATTTCTAAGGAGCCTGTTTTTACAGAATCAGATATGTCTTTTCTCTAAACTGGGTTAAAATAATATTACCAAACAGAATTGTCAAGAGCCAAAGTCAAAGAAGCAAACAGACAAAGCAGGTGTAAAGCCAACCCGATAGTTCTGACTTGGTTCAGGTATTTAAAAAAGAAATTGTTGTTTAAACTGGTTTATTGCGAGCCAAACCCCCTTCCATTGCGGTAGTATCCGGTAGTAACTCAACAGCAATGAGAAACATCTTTCGGTTGTCTCTCTGTAACAAGTTTATTATGTATAGTCAAAGTGAAGATAATCAAAACAGGCTATTGAAATGCGACTAAAATCATCTCCACTTTGAAATTAAATAACTAATTTTGTAAAAGGAGATAACGAATCGTTGTTTTTATGGCCGTTGAAAGGTCGTAGACATTCAAAATGATGCTCATTCCAGTATTAAGTAAAAAATTAATCTTTGAATCATCACAGTTCGCAGTAAAACCTCAAATTTTCCCAAAAGGGACTGATATCTATGATCGTTTGAGAAGGAATTTGCGAACCCTTGATTAATAAGCCGTCACGGAAATAGCTATCCCTTATGATAACGTCTTTATAATTTGTGCTAATTCTTGTGTAACGAATCAACTCCGTAAGCAGGAGAAGTTGAAATATTACTGTCCGTTTTAGGAAAATTGACAATTTTGATATATAAATCGTCCCTTTTGTCGTAAACCTTAGTACAGAGATGACCATGTTCGTGAAATTCGAGAGATAGGCCCAAAAACGATGTAGATCTAGTGGTTTCTGTTATTTTCTCTATTTCTAGTTCTGTGGGATATATTGATTGGCCTCATTTAGTGTTATTAATGGAAAAACATCATTAGGTGTATTTATTTGTGAGACTGAAGGATCTAGGATCTTTTATTTGGTGATCTATTGCGAATCTCTAAAGCAGTTCAGTCTCGTTTATAATGATCTTTTCGTGTGCCAATTGTAAGAAGGGTACATGCAGCAGTTCCGATAGAACATAAATTAAGTGACCATATTTAACCTTGTAACTATTTTGTCATTACTTACTTCAAGCACGTGGATTTATCCAATGATTAAGAAACACCCCTTCTTCTGATTGGACCAATGAAATCTTGTGATGACGAAATACCATAATCTAAGAAACAGATCTCCCCTCTGTACCGAGTACCAAAATTTCATAAATGTCCATACAAGGAACAATACATCGCTGGATCTGCCAAATCTTCTACAAAACCTTATTCTAAATTTCTAACCTCTATCTTGACAGCTATTAAAGAGGGTCTTCATAAGCACTGTGATACTTGCTTTTCAAGAAGCGTTGTAAATTAAACGTGGATTATGAAAAGCTCCAAAGATTTACCTGACATCTTAAACTCTAGATCATTATCGCACTGTAACAGCATTTAAACTTTCGAGTTCTCCACATTTTACACTACCATTCCTCATAAACAACTGAAAGGTTTAATTCATAGATGTTTCTCACGAAAGAACGGTGAACAAAGATATAGGTAAACTGTTGTATGTAGAGAACAAGCCTACTTGTGAAAATGACTCAATCGGAGAAAAAATATGCAGAGGAAAAAGTGATTTAAATGTTTGAGTTTCTGATCGACGATATATTTGTCCAGTTTGGAATACTTGTTTTTCAACAGACTATCGGAATTCCTATGGGCACGAACTGTGCATCTCTTCTAGTCGATGTTTCTCCACTCTTATGAGGCTGATTTAATCGAAGGGCTTCTTCAAAATAAAGATAAAAAACTGGCCCATCCTTCAATTTTAGCTTCCGTTATATAGATGATATTTTGTCACTAAACAACCCTTGTTTTGGTGATTTTTTTATCTGATCAACCCAAAAGAGCTCGAAATTAAGGATATTACAAACACTTTTACATCGGCTACATTCCTTGACCTTCATCTTGAAATTGCAAACAGAGGTAGACTTCAAACTAAGCTGTACTACACACGCGATGACTTCACTTTTTGCAATTCTCAACTTCCATTTTCTTTGTAACAACATCCCAACAGCACCGGCATACGGAGTTTACATCTCCAAGCTCATTCGCTATTCAAGAGCTGTGTTCGATACAGTGACTTCCTTGATAGAGCCCGGTTGCTCACAGATAGGCTACTTAAACAAGGGTTTGTTACCCCAAAAGTCATCCCTCCAGAAGTTTTCCGCCGACATCACCATCTTGTGGAGCGCTCTTGGATATCTGTTTCCCAGATAACGAAGATCTTTTCCTTTAATGGGTAAATAAATCGACGTGTCATGAAAATTATATCGACAACTCGACAACGCAATGGTATCTTTAGTGTCCACTTCAATTAATATCTTTTTATCTTTTTTGTATCTGTAATGGACAGCTTTTTACCTAGCTATTTGTACTTCTTGTACTTGTACTAGCCAATAAGTTTTGTTCTTCAAGCAAAGAAAAGGCACTAATGTTTATGTATTAGACGTACCCATACATGTGCTTCACATTCACGTTACTTTAGTTTTCTGTTCATGATAAGTAAAAGTGGAAATGAAGTGCTAATAAAAACGTATCATACACCTCTTCATATTATCACTATTTTCCAAGCAATGGTAGGACTAATATTCCATTTATTAAAACTTTACAAAACTGAATCATGTTGTTAATTAACTTTACCAAAATAGAAACTGGTCAAAAGAACATCCCGCATCCATCAGTCATAAAACATGGATGTAGCGTTACTCGACATCTAGAAAGTGAATTCTGCTTAAACCGGTGCTAGGGGCCGCCTTGAACTTTTACGAGGTATGAGCATAGCTCAATGTTGAAGGCCACATGGTGACTACAAGATGAAGAACAACAATAAAAGCGTTGTTCTATTGCTTGTTTTTGCCATATATTTGTAGATATTTATCATTTTCCAAAGTAAATTGATTAGTGAACGCAGATGATTAAACATGTTGCGGGACAAGTTCTGCAACTCGTTTAATCCTTCTGCGTTGTTCGGCACTCGTGACATGATTTGATTAATATTCACGACGTTCAATTAGTTATACTGTAATTATTTGGAAAGTCGAGAAATTTGCCAAAAATACAAGTCTTGCGTCTACATTTCAATTGCCTTCCAGACTCGGGTAATTGTAACCCCCCCCCCCCCCCCCCCGTCNAAAACACCTCATTATCATGACATATCAGTTCGATATATTGTCACTTTTGTGTTATCATGGACACATTTATATAATTTGATTACAAATGTATTAGATTGTAAAGTCATGCTTAATTTTCACAAAAACTACTTCAATAATCTCTATTATCTCTACACCAGGGCCATATTGCTGCACTGTTACATTTCAATGATGACATAATCTTACAGATCGGTAATATGTTCACAATTATTTACGGAGCACATTGTTACCCTTCGGAAAACATTGTCAACCTCTGCTTCGCATCGGTTGACAATGTTTTCGCGGGGTAACAATCATCTCTGTCACCCTTTCAGCTAATAAAAATTGTAAGTCCTGTATTGTCATACTTACATACATGTATTTTTCTGTTCCATCATTATGGGTGCCACAAGTGGAGCAGATCATGCATATCCATCCGGAATACACAATGCACCTGTTGATACTCTCTCTTTTACAGCTTGTGTTTCGTGTTTATATAGTTATGTTTCTTTTGTTTTGTTTGCTTGTTTATGTTTTGTCTGTCTCAAAATATCTTAATTCTAGGTATAAAAAAGATCATAAAACAAAACACCAAAAGAATGTCACCCCTTACATCAATTTCGATACTTCCCTCTTGTTCACCACGTCAATATCTACCAATAAATCAATTTCGTTGAAATCAAACTAAATTCTTTGGTAATAGAAGCCATTACAAAAAATGAAAATATTTCCAGATCTTCCTTACATTGGTCTTCTTCTACTTGCCAATCTCTATTTGTTTAAATCAAACTTTTTTCTCATAATAAATTTGGAAAAAAAATATTGGGCGATCAATAGAAACAATATCCCACCAGGAATCGTCTAGGCGACATAACAATAATCGAAATGAATGAAAAAAATTTTAGTAACGAATACCAAAAAAGTTCCAAATAAACAATGTTCACAGCTTGGCATTTGGGTAACAGTCGTATGAAGTTCGGTTACTGTCTGCAACAAGACACACAAGCAAATGCAGTTTTTTAACCAGCGGCATGAATGCAAGAAATACTGATAGAGATTATGTACGATAACCAAATATCGAAATTAAGGTGAATTTAGTGTATGTTAATTGCCATTTTGACAATTTTTGTCTCTTTAGTGCAGATCTAAACAAAACTTTTGGATATCCATAAACTGAAATATTAGTGAACGCCAATACAGAACAGATAACCAAGAAAATGTAAATAGAAAAGCCAAAATCAACTAAGGACGGAACTATGCTGGCCGAAACTTCTCCAAGACAAAATTTTCTTAAGTTCAGATATTGCCAGTTTTCAAATAAAATCGGGGTTCAGGTCAGCATTAAACAAAACAGGATACTGGGATGGTGAATGCCCTCGGGCACTGAAACTCCTCCTAGACTTGCTTCCTATTAATTATATTTTTGGACCCCTTTGATAAAAAATTGAGAGTCAAAGCTGCAGCCAAAGTCATGATTATAAGTTTATTTTTTAACTAATTTTTTTATGGAAGATAGCACTTAACAAAAATTTTTGCACCAGCTGACACAAATACTATACAGATTATTTTTGCTCGACATCTGGGAATGAATTTCGCTCAAACCGGTGCTAGGGCCGTCTTGAACTTACTATGAGGTATGAGCAAATCTCATTGTTTAAGGTCTCTTTGTTACTTCAAGACGATGAGCAACAATAAAAGCGTTGTTCCATTTCGTGGTCTTACCATGTATTTATTTGTCTCATGTGCATTTACTCCATGTTCCGTCATTGCTTATCTTAGACTTGAGTTGTCTCTTCTGCAGTGTGGAGTCCGTAAAAAGATTCCCCTTGAAAGAGATACAGTTATGGTGTACTTGCTTCTGAGAGAACCTCTCATATAATTAGTGTCATACTTTCAAATGTTGGCATTTTATTTTTGGTTACATTTTTCAAAATGATATGCTGACCACCTGTTTTTTAAACACACATCTCATGACTTTATTATGCCAAGTTTTCTTACTTTTGACTCGATGAGTGCCTTGTGGTTGTCTTCTTTTATTGAACTTACTATGAGTTATGATCAATGCTCATTGTTGAAGGACTCTTTGTTACTTCAAAATAATTACATTTCATGAATATTCATTTGAATTCCGTCAGTTTGATTGGTGAATATCGATCACGTGGCATATCAACGTGAAGTTGCAATTCACATGAAACACATTTGACCACGTGTTCACGTGGCGGATGAATTTGTAAAAATAGAATCCCAATGTACATGATGTACTTCCCTGTAAATAAAGTTCAGGTTTAAAATGTAATTATAAGAATTGAATGCATTATTTTGAAGTTCCTGGGGACTATGAAAGGGTTGACCGGGCGCACATTTTCAACATGAAGCGCTACAGCGCTTCATTAAAAATGTGCTTGGGTCAACCCTTTCATATCCCAATGAAACTTCAAAATAATGCATTCAATTCTTAAATGAAGAACAACAATCAAAAAGATGTTCTATTGCTTTGTTTTACCATACATTTGTACAGACTTTGTCTCATGTACATTTACTCCACATCCCTTCATTGCTGACAGTTCCCGTTACCTTGCAAAAGGTTGCAAATTGCACAAAAAATGTATGGTCAACATATAAAAGAAACAAGAAATGATGTTATAATTTTTTATTTTTAAAGCAAATGATTTTTAAATATTCAGTACAATGAAAACAAGCTTTAAAAAGATATATTCCAAGTAGTATAAATAGGTGCTATTATAATTACAATTTTAATGAAAAATTTGTCCGAAGCAAATAAGAAAACAAAGTACTTACAAACGCTACTATGCTGTAAATGTTGTGTTACAGAACTTAAACAAATTGTTCATGTGATAATTGAACACACCAAATGTTGGATCTATGCAGGTTCTGACTTTGAATAAAATTTTGAATTAGACTGTCATTCACAGAACTAACTGTCCAGCTAATGGCGATGAAACACATTTCATATTAGCTGATGCAGTTTATAATATATGTCATCTCATTTCATTCAACGTGTAAATGTTGAGCTGTTTATATTGTTAAGAAAGATTGGATCTCATTTTTACGAACATTAGTTCATAATATACGTCTGTACCATGCGCTTTTCTTTTCCCTTTTCGCTTTTGCCAGTTCCAAAAGATGTCCTATAATTTTCCTATATCCAGCAAGATATGCATAGTATAATGCTGTTTTCCCTGTGGAATCTTTCAAGTTCAGTTTGGCTCCATTTTTTAGCAACAGTGATATAAGCTTGCATCGTGCCTCTTCGTCTCCTCCCGGTAACACACAAATTGTCATTAAAAGTTTAGGCCAGAATAAAACCTGTTGGTATTCATTCCTCCTTCTACTAAAATTCGCACAAGTTTTACATTTTTGTTGACGATGGCTTCATACAAACGCCACGATAACTTGTGTTCAGTCTCTTGAATATCCATTGTTCTTCTTGTCGTGCAGTGGAAGCCAATACCCAGCATGTTGGTAGGACTTAGTATTTAACCAAAGACACTTGTACTTTAAATTCTAGCCAATAAAATTAGTTCTTAATAGTATATAAGATATTAAAGTAACCATGTGAACGTGCTTCACACCTACGCTTTAGCGTCTCGTAAAGATGTTTGACAAAATGTGTGAGAAGCTTAAAGAAAATGCATTTAGAACTTTATGATTACATTTCATGAATATTCATTTGAATTCAGTCAGTTTGATAGGTGAACATCGATCATGTGGCATATCAATGTGAAGTTGCAATTCCCTTGAAACATATTTGACCACGTGTTCACGTGGTGGTGGGTGAATTTGTAGAAATAGAATCCCAATGTACATGATGTACTTCCCTTGAAATAAAGTTGTTTTTTATATTTCGGGTTTAAAATGTAATTATGAGAATTGAATGCATTATTTTAAAGTTTCATAGGGACTATGAAAGGGTTGACCGGGCGCACAATTTCAACATGAAGCGCTACCGCGCTTCATTTAAAATGTGCTTCGGTCAACCCTTTCACTTCAAAATAATGCATTCAATTCTTAAATGAAAGATCAAATAAACATACATTTCATCAAAACATCATATACGGGACTTTCAAGATAGGAACTCCCGTGAAATTTAAGGCGGAAACGATCTCCTAAAATACCAGTAAGCAGGATAACTGGATTCCTGACCTATTGAAATAAATATATATATACCACCTAAAACAAACTATTTATGAAATAGATGATTTGCCAGTTACTGAAGTTCTTGTCAGTTCCAGTCAAATTTTGTGGTTTTTTTTGTCAAACCTTCTAAGGGAAGTAACTCCTACACCGGACAAACAAACATTAAACATGAACATTTGTTTTAAAGAACGGTCTTTTGTGCTTAGCCAGTCTGTACAAAGTAATTATCTGCACTATATTTTTTTATTTCTGCAGTAAGTAAGCATATTTTCGACTTTTTAATACTTTCTTAATCACTGAGAAGACATCTCAAGTTAGTTCAGTTGTTTATTTTTTTACTTTAAACAAGTAGCACTTAAAAGCATTGTAAGCGCTATTTGGGATTGGGTTTTGAATTATGTTGCTGACTAAACGTCTGCTAGAGGTTAAACTCTCATAACTTTTGGTTTAAAATGCTTTATTTTTTTGGTTGGTTTTCACAAGCAGGGAACCATTCTGTCCCCTTGAGATTTTTCAAAAAGTTACCTCCCTTTTAGGTTTTGCTAAGTTCATTCTGTTGATTGCAGAACTGGCAAATGGTCTATTGAAGTGTACTTATAACTTGTCCTACTTGACAATTATTGAACTAAATTTTAATTGACGAAAAACAATTTACCTGAAGCGCTACAAATAGATTAAATATAAATCACCCTTAGCTCAACAGTGTTAATTAATTGGTGATTCCCTCTATGTATTAATGTATTGATTTTTTTCGCATAATGCACAAAAATGTTTCAAGAGCGAACACGACTCCAAAGTCTCGTATTGAATAACTAAATACCGAACTTACTGTGAATTTAGTTTCTGCATATGTTCATTTCTTAAACTTATGTTTCGTCAGTGCAGATCAAATCTAACCGTTTGGAAGACCTTAGACTCAAATATGTTTAAAAAGTAAAAGAGAAAAAAACCTATATGATCTAAATGAAAATCAGCTTAGGACAGAGCTTTGCATGAGGGAGAAACTCCTCAGTTTTCAACAAAATAAACAACAATTTAGAAATTGCAAGGTTCCAAATATAAATTCTTTACAATTTATTCTTTTATATTATATTTTTAGGATGGTAAAATGATAAAAATGTTTTAAGTTAAAGAACAGCGGGAAATCTATTGGTTTCGAATGATCCTTTTTAGAAAAATATTTTATGTGTATGTAATTAATCTCTACATTTCGCCGAGTCTTCCGCTACATAGACGTGTAAACATATATTTGCTCCACCTGAGAAAAGTTCCATTGGAACAAATATTATAAATATTGACACAATATTTCTTCCTTTTGGAACAAATATAACATTTATTCCGTTAGGAACAAATAATTTGTTCCAATGGAACAAATCTTATGATGGAACTTGTATTCTGTTACAGGCGATCTACTTTCTCTTAATAATCCAAAATTTAAGGAATATTTGTACCATGCAGATCTATCCCAATTACTAGTAGTTTGAAATTAAAGTGTCTACTGCTACCACTATTTCAGCTTCGTACTTAGATCTTTATTTATGCATTGATGTAAATGGACGTTTGAAGTCAATCTTTATTACAAGCATGATTTTAATTTCCCACTTGTGGACTTTTCCTTTCCCTACAACCCCAGTGTACGGAACGTACTTTTCACAGTTGATTCGTTACTGTAGAGCATGCAGTTTATATAGTGATTTTAAAAGACCAAAAGCACTCTTCCAAAAGCTCCTAAGTAAGGGATTTGTTCAGCCCTTCAGAAATTTGTTGGCCGTCACAATGACAGCATTGAAAGATAAGTCGTTATAACGATACCCAAGGGAGTGTTCAGAGCAGAAATTGGATTGACTAAGAAATATTGCAATAATTTTAGCAAGCAAGGAAGCAATAAAGAAACTACAAACAAGACATACTTTGGAATGACCAATAAGGTCAGACTATACGATGCTAAAGTAGGTAGAGAGACCGATAGCGAGTTTGCTCGAGATTAAGCAATCGAAATTATTTGAATCAAACCTGTATGTTTAAACAGCTGACAATACAGGACTATAAAACACATGAATATACAAGTAAATATTTTGATTTTACAACAGCTTTCTGACCGTATGACTTTGGACATTCAGGAATTAAGAATATTGACTAACAATGTTGTAGCAAGTTCGCACTATTAGAAAGATAACAGTTACGAGAACCAGAGCCGCATTGCAAAATATAAATAATTTTACTCTTGAGAGAATAGCCATTGATGTCTACCTCTCTTTCTGGAAATAGTTATTTGTCAAACCCCTTTTCTATTCTTAGATAATGAATTTTGAATACTGCCAACATTACTTCTGAACATGTTGGCTGCTAATTTAGAATATGTGAAAATAGCATACACTTTTAAATTACTCACTCTTCATTAAAGAATAAATGCCTTTCTCTAATTTCTAGCAAATTAAACAACACCTGACCGGTGTGATATAAATATTTAAATCCCTGAATCGGATCACCCCAGTTAGAACAACTGATTTTTTTTCTTTTTTTTTCCTTTTTTGTCAAGGACAGCCTTTGAAAACTTTTTTGGGCTTAGTAAAATTTTACGTTTTACTATCCATAAAATTTTCAAATATAAAGATTTTAAAACCTTGAAAAATACCATTGCCCATAGTGCGATTCGAACCAGGGTCGTCTCCTTTACTAGACTTCTGCCTTACCTATTACACCACGAAATCGTTGGAAATACCGTGTTAAAATGCTGTATATAAAGAATCGTTGTGGTACACAATAAGAATATATAATATTATAAAAGTACATGTATCTTGGTTTTCCGCAAATTAATTTATTAGCTGCGATGTAAAATAGTTATCACACTCGGACTTGGTGTGTCTGTAAAAGCTCACCCTTGTGGCCTCCGGCCGTCGGGATGATCTTATACAGACACACTGCGTCTTCGTGTGATAACTATTACTTCTCAACTCTAGAGAGAGAACAACTTACGTGATATTTCCCGCCAAATATATCCGGAACATAATCCTCGAGGTTTTACATTATTTCATAAGAGAAACATACAACTTAAACACGTTAATTATGAAATTTCTCACATCTTGTTAAGTAAATTTTCAAATATTTAAAAACTCGGCAAGCCTCGTATTCAAACATTTGATCAATTTATTGAACTCAAAGTAAGGAATTCGTTTGTTCTCATTATAGAAATTATATTTTCATGTTGTAAAATGGACAATATTTTCAGCGCGCTTGTCACAAAAAAAAATAAAATTTTGATAGGAGTATTGTTACTCATGACTTGTTATCGGGAATTCCGGCTATATTCGTTTAGGTTAAAAACCACCAATTCGTACCTTCTTTTACCTTTTTAGCTATTGAAATAGGTGTTTGGCTTAGTTCGGTCTGAACAGTTACATTCATATTTAAAGCCTGTCTTTGCTTTTGTCACTTTTTGCTTCCTTCAACAGTTTAAATCTGTATGACGTATACTATCCCTTTTCGATCATTGTGCTATACTTCATTAATTCCTGTCCTAGTATCTGCTCTCTAGTGACGTCCAATTCAAGGAAGCCATCACAGTGTGGATTTATAATATATATGGCATTCCACATAACGGCATTTAACTTTATGTGCATCGTTCGGTTGGAGCTGGATTCAGAACTGCATAGGAAAGGATAAAATGACTTGAAAAATAACGTACTGTATTTATTTTCACAATAGACGTGGATTTTGAATTACGTCCCTTTGAATGATAAAATTTCTAATTCCTCTTACGGATGGTCACTCCATCAAGGATTTAAAATTATTATTTTTATTCATTAGAATATTGATCATACATCATTTTAAGCTAAAAATATTGATAGGTCAGTGTGGCTGATTTTGAGATTTAAACGCTTGAAATTTTGGCGGGAAAACGAACTTCTCTAGACTTTTCATTCACTTTGCATTAAGGTAATCAACCTTTGAATTGCGATGAAGGCATATCAAGAATTTCATCAAATTTTGTCAGAAGTCTTTTAAAGATGTATACTATCATATTTTGATAAGAAAAGTGGGGGGTCAGTGTGCAAAATTTTCTAATGCATTTTAAGGGATAAAATTAGAGAATTCCGAATGTCCAAGACAGTTTCAAAAATCTCAGGAGTGACCATCCTTAAGTAATTGAAATAGAACAATAGAAATTGAGCTCTCGTTTAAATGAGGTAGGAATGTTACCTTTTGGATTGTTAACCATAGATGCATAATTATAAAAGTTATTTCCAATGAAAAAAATACTAGTATATTTCATTCTTTTATTTTGAATTTATATGAAAACAACATAGATTGCCGCAGGTGATCGTATAGATGCACATACAATGCACAAATGGGCATAAAAGATCAATTTGGTGTCTGTCTTTCAAAGTGGATCCCCTAAAAGGCCATCTTTAGGTTTCCACCAAAATTTGCATACAGATTGCCAATATCCTTGTTAATCCATATGTGAATTTTTATGTCCGCCCTTTATAGCGTTTCTCCAGAATAAAAGTTCAAACACGGTCGAATTTATTTCCTATGCATTCTTTCTGAGGTTTCTTTTAGGAGTCAAATTTGTATAAAGACTAGACTGCCAACAAATCACCCTAAAAGAATTCCAAATGGTATTCAACCTTATATTACACTTCAAAATCTTATTAATACGTGTCCGAAAATCTTGAAATTCAATGAAGTGAAAAAACTAAAAGTAATACATGCTCCTTTAATTACCCCATATATTCATTTCACAGTGAGTACAAATCACTCGCGAGCTAAAAATACAATGAAAAGTCCATTTTCTTCCTACTTAAAAACTTGAAAAAAGTGGATCCTGAAAAATGCCATATGCAGAAATCAATTTCATGTGGTTTAAACGATGCATTATTATATATTTAACAGTACTCCTAAATTTATTTCCGCCCATGCCCTTTAAGGGTGGCTATATTTTTTTCTTTATTATCATACAGTTTTGACGGTTTTAAAAACAATTTTTTATTATTTAATAACGACAATTGTATATTTATCATATATCTGTACCATACTGCGATTGTTGCAGCATAAGATACATGGTATGTAAAATGTAAAAAAATCCGCAAATGTTAGAAATTTGATTTTGTTTTTGTCGTGGCTGTATCATCAAACATCTTGTTTATTGTAAACAAATTTATAGGGGAGACAATTTTTGTGAACTACTTTCCCGCCTGCGTAGCAAATCTAGAGATGTAAGATAGTACACGATGAACATTAGGTGGGTAGGAAATAGATAGAAGGAGGACAAGGTTGCAACAGACAAGATACAGAAGGTATATAGATAATAGTGTTGCATACTGTGCAACAGTATACATTTATTTCCCATGCAAGTGGGTGATATGAAGATTTTTTTACCCGAGGGAATCATATTTCCCTCAGGCGATGCCTTCGGGAAATATGATTCCCCGAGGATAAACAAAGCTTCAAATTTCAATCATGCATGGGGAATAAATATTTTATTCCACTACTACGTCTAATATGTACAAATCGTTGGCGGCGGGATCCAGAGGGGGTTCTGCCTCTTCTCCATCTTTCCTGAAAATATGTAAATTGTCTTGAAGACTTCAGGCTCTTGAATCCTGTTTTTCTTCTATATTCGAAGGTTGCGTCTACCAGTGAAAATTTAAGTGAGGGATTAAGGACTCAAGGTAAACTACAGTTAGAAAAAGCTTTGTCGTTGCTGAAATAAATTTGTTTTATTGATGTTTGAAATTGACATGACAGCACAAATGAACCAACGGAAACTAATAATGAAGTGTGCAGGGTGCAATGCCAGGTCTGAAAACTGATATGTTACATTAAAGCTGCTGTTTCTTAACTCGGAACACCTCTCGTGTATTGCAAGAAACATTCTCAACAAGTTTTGTCATTTTTGTAAAAACGGTTGGTCAGGCACAGTTTCAAAAGGTTTAGTATGTATTATTTGTTTATTTTATTGTATAAATACCATTCTCTAATTTCTAGCAAATTTAACCAACGCCTGACCGGTGTGATAAAAATATTTCTCGTCTCTAGTGAGAGAACAATTGCGTGAAATTTCCCGCCAAATCTATTCGGAATATAATCCTCGGTGTTTTACATTATGTCATTAGAGAAACATTTTCTACAACTTAAACACGTTAATTATGAAATTTCTCACATCTTGTTAAATAAATTTTCAAATGTTTAAAAACTCGGCAAGCCTCGTTTTTAAACATTTGCAAAATTTATTTAACTCGATGTGAGAAATTTCATAATCAACTTAGTTCTCGTTGTAGAAACTATATTTCTCTAATTCGTATGCTGTTCTCGTCAATTTCATTCCATGGGAGATCAAAGTGTTCTCCAACATGTGCAAAAATTGATCTCGCGATTTCATATTAAAAAGGTCACGAACTTATCTTCAAATAGCAAAATATACCTAAAATACACTTATTGTGAGTGGAAATCAATGTAACAGTATTTTCTCGAAGAATATATTGTTAATTGGTCTTAAATCGCCTATGACAGCTTTGTTTTTGTTGATTTTCATAAAATGTACATTTTATATCCTGTGATATCACAGTATTGATTGTAGAGGCACACGACGGGGTAGAAACTAAAGAAAAAATAGTAATGGTGGATTACATGATACCCCACAATGTTTCACAAAATTTCTAAGTTAAAAGGGCCATAACTCCACAAACGATGTGTACCGCTGAACCCAAAATTATACTTGGCCTGTGTTTTGTGGTAAACAATTTACATAGATATTACAATGTTTGAAGACAGTATGTTATTTCAATTACAAGTTATCAGTAGGAAACCCTAAAATTCGCAAAATTTCTAAGTTTAAAAGCCATAACTCCAGAACCCCTTAGACCTCGGAACCCAAAATCGCTCTTTACCTGAGTTTTGTGGTAGAATCAAACCCTTTTCTATTTATTTGGTATGGACAGTTTTATCAGTTTTATCAGTTTTAATACCTTAAACTTGTATATGATATATATCAAAGGAAAATGAGTTACATGTAATACGGAATTTGTGTTCACAAAAACCTTTTGCAATGAGGGTAGACAAATAAAATTTTATTATACGGGTATACAGAGGACGATGTTATCGCAACGCTGGAATTCTTGATTGATAACATATTTGTAGAATTTGGCGGACAAGTTTTCCAGCAGACAATAGGGATACCTATTGGAACTAATTGTGTGCCACTTTTAGCAGATTTGTTTCTTTGTTGGTATGAAGCCAGGTTAATATACAAGGGCTAGTTCAGAAAAAAGACATTAAGCTAGCCAAGTCCTTTAATTTCATATTCCTTTATATTAATGTTGTTCTTTATTAAACAATCCTCAATTTAAAGATATCTACATCGTATATACCCAAATGAACTCAAAATTAAAGAGACCACCATCATCAGTCAGCCTTATACCTTAATCTATACTTCTCTGGTCGACTGAAAACTAAACTTTACGACAAGCGTGATGATTTTGACTTTCCAATAGTGAACTTCCCGTTTTTTTGTAGTAATATTCCCACATCTCCTGCATATGGCGTTTACAGTTCACAACTCATTCGCTATTGTCATGTCTATAGTGTGTACAGCGATTTTGTCAACTGAGCAAACATGATTTGACAGAGGACTATATACCGAAGTTACTGTGAATTTAATTTCTGCATATGCGCATTCCGATAACTTAAGTGTCTTTAGTGTAGATAAAATCTAAACGTTTGGAAGACCATAAGCTCAAATATTTTTAAAACTGGTAGAGAACAAATAACCAATATGAACTAAATGTGAAGCCAAAATCAGCTAAGGACAGAGCTTTGCATGAGAGAGACACTCCTTAGTTTTCAACAAAATTTACAAAATTTAGATATTGAAAGGTTCCAAATAAAATCGGCTTTAGGGTCAACACCGAAGTACTGACTACCGGGTTTAAGAATACCCTCGGGGACTAACAGTCCACCAGCATTGGCATCGATCCAGTGGTAACAAATAACTAGATACCGAAGTTACTGTGAATTTACTTTCTGCATATGCGCATTTCGACAACTTATGTCTTTTCAGCGCAGATAAATCAAAACGTTTGGAAGACCATACCCTCAAAATCGTGTAAAACTGATAGAGAACAAATAACCAATATGATCTAAATGTAAAGCAAAAATCAGCCAAGCACAGAGCTTTGCATGGGGGAGATATTCCTTAGTTTTTAACAAAGTTTACAAAAAATTAGATATTGTAAGGTTCCAAATAGAATCGGCTTTCGGGTCAGCACCGAAGTACTGACTACTCTCCTGCATTTGGCGTCTACATTTCACAACTCATTCGCTATTGTCGTGCCTATAGTTTGAACAGCGATTTTGTCAGCAGAGAATGATTACTGTCTCACAAACTTATACATAAAGAGTATGTTCAACCACTGTTTTAAATGTCACTACAAAAGTTTTACGGTCGCCATCATGATTGACAGACCGTTACAATATTTCTTTCACACATGAGAAAACATATCTTTGGGTAGATCCAGAGTTTATTACCGGACTGACAAACACCGACTTTGATAAAACCGGATGTTTAACTAGCAGTGTGACGGGTGCCTCACGTGGAGCAGATCATGCTTACCCTTCCAGAGCACTTGATATACGTCATGTTTTTGTAGGGGTTCACACTGCTAATGCTTTAGTTTTGTTGCATTCCTGTCAGTTTTTCTTTGTCATGCTTTCTTGATTCGTGTTGGATATGAATTGCCGTGTAATTTTGGAATTTTACCTTTCCTCGACAACTTTTTCCCTCGGTATTCATTTAACGTTGTTTTATATCTAATATAAATAACAAAAGACCGAAGTTACTTTAATTTATTTTCTGCATATGCGCATTTCGACAACTTATGTCTCATCAATGCAGATAAAACCAAAACATATGGAAGTCCATTAACCGAATACTTGAAAAAGCTGATAATAAAATGTCAACTATGGGAAATTTATTTTGATGTAGTTTGGCACATAAGTGTGTCGAGGATTATCGGGAAAAGGAGATAAGAGTATATGAAAAATGAAATTAGAAAAACAAAGCTCTAGTGTAGATACCGCTGTCTTGCCAGACTGAAAGTGAAATGCTCTGATTTGGCGTATATCAATGTCATTATCTCTTACAAATGTAAATTTATTGGAAAATGTAACTCATGCAATCTAATCATGAATGTTTATTACTTCTGAAATCGCGTCATTAAATGATAACATGTAAACATGTTTTGATGAAAACATCAATCAATGGCGGCACAATTACGTTACTATATGAAAGTGGGTACATGTAAGCAGGAGAATAATACCCTGTGGATGTGCCCAGTCTCTTCCGTCGATCTTAAATGATTCGTGTTAATTATGGCCTTGTCACATTATAACGAACACTGCAAACGTGTGCCGACTTGTTGAAACATTTTTCTACACGCTAGTGTCCGTTTTTAAGTAACCAGCACGTCCTTAATACATTAAAAACACGTCTACACACGTTGGCGTGCTTTGTTGAATGTTTGGTGCGACGGAAAATTTCACGTCAATGTGTTGTTGATTACTAGTAGTTATGAACATAGGAGGCAAACACCAGATATACTTTATACACACGTTGTGTGCGACACATATATGTAGTAGTTTCTTGAAACAACGGCAGTAGAATACCAAATGAGCGATCTTGAACGTTGGTTTAAACGTGTAAAGAACGAAAACCGAGAGTCTTTTATACTAGCAAGTGACGTATCAGCAAATGTTTTATTTAGAATATAATGGTTAAAGACAATCGAAACGTTCCACAGAATTTACTTTCACCATCAACAGACGAGTTTTTTTTTTTAATTTTGATATTTTTGGGGCTATCCCTCCTGCATTCTGTCGGTTTTAGGTTGCATTCCCATCTATTTCCTCCTTTGAACAAAACCTTTGAATCAAGAATTTTAAACTGATTTAAAGAAAATTGTCAAAGCGCTATGCAGAATTTTGATGTATAATGTTCTATCCAAAGCATGCCGACTTTTGCTGAATCAATTGAAGATCTTCTCTTGTTTGAGGCGTTCATAACGCCAGACTAAAGACCTGCAACTCAGGGAAAACTTATCCATAACTTGTCTGCAACAACCTCAAAACGTGTGAGAGCGTATGGCCTAGTGTACTTGCCGTATGAATAACGCGTACATAACAGTCGTCTAGCGTAAGACTCTGTCACAATATAACGCATAGCTTTAACGAGAATATTTTCGTACATGCTGGCGAGCATTGCTTAAATTAAAAGAAAGCCAAATGTACGTTTGATGACCCTGTCACACTATAACGCAAAGCACCAACGTATGCCGACGTGATGAAATATTTCCGCACACGCTGGCGTGCGTTGTACAAGTAAGAGGCACGTTCTTAACACGTTACAAACACGTCGACACACGTTTGCGTGCGTTGATGAACGTGCTCAAAATTTCACGACGTTCTCTAACTTGTTATTGATACGTTGTGCACACGTTAGAAGACCGCTAGAGGTACGTTATGCACGCAAAATGTGCGATATGTAGAAGTTTCTCGAAAGTTGTTTTAAACGTGAACAACGCAAACCGAGCGTCTTTGTAACTAAGGATTAACATATTAGCCGATTTTTTAGTATAAAAAAATGGTTAAAAAGCAAGACAAAATTCCAAAAGAATGTAAATAGCTGTTTTATTTACACATCAGACTGACATATGTTTTTGAAAATGAATGTTGTGATTCTTTGGAGACCTCACCCTCCTTCAAATCTGTCGTATTTTTCTGTGAGTTCTATCATTTCTACCGTTGGAAATGACATAGGGGTGAAGAATTTCCTCCTGGTCCGACGAAAGATTGTCAAGATGCTATACAGACGTTCTTTGAATGTTTAGGGGACGACCACTTGATTCTGAGGGAGGGCTGGCAGTTTTTTTTTGCAAGGCAGAATATTTATTTTCAAAATTTGCGGGTCAGAATATTTATTTTCAATAACATAACCGTATCGTACGAATAAATCTAAGGTCAGATTATTTATTTTCTTGGATGTGCAGGCCAGATTATTTATTTCCAACTTTTTCAGGGACAGAATATTTATTTACAAAATCTGCCAGCCCACCCCCCCACCCCCAGAACCAAATGGTCATCCCCTTAGAAGACCGTTATAGATGCGTTTGGTAAACGACAGGTACGCTAGTAAAATGCCTTTGAAATGTCTCGTCATACGCTGTTACACGTTTTGTGAGCGTTATGGACAAGACAAGTTATGGATAAGTTTTCCGTGCGTTTTAGCTCGTAAGCCGGACGTTCAGAATGCGTCATCCAAGAGGATTTTCTTAATTTCGTCGGCGTGTGCCAACGTTCTTACAAACTTTCGCGAATGTCGAGCACACGTTGGCTGAAACGTTATAGTGTGACAGGGCCTTTACGTATACGTTGTGCATGATATGTAGTAATTTCCAAAAGGTGTAAAAACGTAAAATGGAGCGTCCTTGCAACTAACGAGTAACGTATTAGTCAATGTTTTATTCCAAGGATGACATGAGCGTAATAGTCCTTATTTAGGTTGACGGTTCACGACAACACCGAAGACAGTTAAAACAACAAATTATATTCACTTTGGGTACCCCAAACCCCATATAAAACTAGTGTTTATTGACTGGCATCTTCAATTTTATTTAATTTCTAGTTATATTTATTATTTAAATACCCTTTTCAGTATATATTGTTTAATGATTAATTTTGATCTCGTGTAGAGGGCTAACACATTTATTATTATTTCATCACACTGTTGGCCGCCGTGCGCGGTCCCGGCTTATGAATAGGCCCGCAGCATCCTCTGAGCTTGTAGTATGAGTCTTCCTAACAGAGGACCCCGAAGGAACCCCGGGATATAGAAATAGGACCTAGTATCTCCGGCTTGCGGGGTGTGACCCCTCCTAAACGGGGGCTGACCCCGAGGGTCCCGGGATATAGAAATAGGACCCATTCCGTGGTTGTGCGGGATTAATAAATACACAACCCATCTTTCGGATGGGATGTAAACTCAGGTCCACGTGTTGGAAGAAACGCCCCGCTTCCTAACAGCACGTTTCATTTTTGTTTTCATTTCAAACTAATGTGGTTTTTAAATAGATTTTGTAATTGTGTCGATACTCACCCCGCCTACAAAGTCGTGGTTCCTTTGAGTGACGTTTCTTTTGATATCTCTTCTTGAAAAGGACTGTTTGGTAGAGAATTTCAAAATGATCTGACGAAGGATCGTCAAGACGCTTAACTGACGTTAAATTTATGCTAGACGACCGTTATAAATGCGTGAAGAATACGTCAAGTACGCTATAGTGAAACGCATTTGAAAAGTTGTTATACCGCTGTTTTGAAAGATACAAATACAGTCGGCAAAGGAAACCAAAGCAACAAACCAAAAGGGAACAAATCTTAAAAGCATGGATAAATAAATTTCCAAATGAATACCGAAGCAAGAGCCAAAAATCGTATATCCAGAGTGCCTTTCCAATATAAGGATTACATACATACAGAGAATGTTGATGACGAAGACGAAACAAAGAGTACATAAAACAAACGCCACAAAAAATAAGGCACTAACAGTGTGAACCCCTAAAAAAGTGTCATCAGGTGCTCCGGAAGGGTGAGCATGACCTGCTTGACTTATTACACCCGTCTTACAGTTAGTAAAAATGCATGATATTGAAAGATCAAATATCAATGGCAATATGTATAATGTCATTTTTAATATGTACAGTAATATTAAGCCATGTTTATCATTCAATGGTTTGAAATCCGAATATTTTCCTTGTGAAAAAGGAGTCCGACAAGGTGAAAATCTATCTCCATTTTTATTTTCTCTTTTTTTAAATGACCTTGAAATTTTTTTTGCTAGAGAAAATGTCACAGGTTTAGAATCAATCTCAATAGAATTTGAGTTGAAACTTGATGTTTATATTAAACTGTTTATCTTACTGTATGCCGATGACACTGTTCTAATGGCTGAATCTGCCTCAGACTTACAACTTCAATTGGATAAATTCTATGAATATTGCCAATTATGGAAATTAAAAGTAAATGTAGAGAAAACAAAGATAATGATTTTTTCCAAAGGTCGTCAACCTGATAATATCAATTTTACATATAATGGCGCTACAATTGAAATAGTGAAAGAATTTAATTATTTGGGGGTTCTTTTTTCAAAATCTGGTTCTTTTAAATCTTGTAAGAAACATCTTTCAGAGAAAGCTACAAAAGCCATGTATGAAGTAATAAGGAAAGGAAGAACTCACAACTTATCGATAAGCTGTCAGTTGGACTTGTTCGATAAGTTAGTCAAGCCAATACTTCTATATGGCTGTGAAATTTGGGGGTATGGAAATAACTCTATATTAGAAAAAGTACAACTAAAATTTTGTAAACTACTGTTACAATTAAGAAATACAACTCCAACATGTATGTTATACGGGGAACTTGGCCGATACCCTATAGAAATCGATATTAAAATTAGAATGGTGTCATTTTGGGCAAATCTTCTGACAGGTAAAGACTCAAAACTTTCATATCATGCTTATAAGCTTTTGCATAGTATGACTGACAGTGATAATTTTAAATCTGATTGGCTTGAATATATTAAAAATACTTTTAACGAATGTGGAATGCCATACATATGGAAAAACGAACATTTTTTCAGTACGACATGGCTTAAATTGTCTATTAAAACTTGCCTACAAGATCAATATAAACAAACTTGGCATGCTAATGTTGAAAACAGTCCATCTACCTTAAATTATCGAATTTTCAAAGAAAATTTAGAGTTCGAAAAATATTTTGATATTTTAGAACCTAAAGATATGTATACTTTGTGTAGATTTAGAATGCTTAATCATAAACTTCCGATCGAAACTGGCAGATGGAATAACGTGCAACGTGAGAACCGAAAATGTAATTTGTGTGATTTAAATGATCTTGGAGACGAGTTTCATTATATATTTAAATGCAAAAAAATTGATAGCAACAGAAAAAACTGTATTTACAGAAAATTTTCTTCTAACCCAAATACTCTTAAATTTAAAAATCTGATGTCTTGTACAAAAAGGCCCACTCTTAAAAAATTATGCTCATTTATAAGAACCATTAACTCCACTCTGGCTGTTTCCTAGGCTTAACAAACACACTCCTGTTTGTATATATTGTAAATAGTATCTATTTCTTATTGTCTTCTATTGTCATTGTTTATGTTGTTATTGTATGTCTGTATGTCTGTATACCATTGTACTGCAAAGGTTTATCAGAATAAAGATATATATATAAAGATCTGTTGAGTAGCTGATTGGTTAATGTCATTTTTTAACCCTTAGACAAATCCAACTAAAATCCATGGTACATGTTTCTTCTCTAACCCTCAAATAGCACCAAGATGAGAGTTTGATAAAAACCATCTATTAAACTATTCAGGAATATTTGTATAGAGCGAGTGAAAACTGAACCGTCAGTCTAAAACGAACAATCGAAAGACACAACACGACAAAAAAAGACACAGATCTGAACTTAAACGCCACTGAAAAAAAAAAATAATAAACCACTAGCCTTGTGAATTGTTTTGTTTACTACAAGATTAAGACTGATGGCATATAACAATGTAGTAATCTGATAAAAATGTAAATTCATTGGAAATGGAACTTATACCATTTGATCATGTAAACTGATTCAGATAACGCATCATTTGTTCAATTTATAGAAAATGGCGATTATCTTATCTATACGACTATAAAACTTCTAAATTGTACACCACAGATCTTAATATTAAACAAAACACCAGAACAGAATCGAATGCAATTATTGACTTGAAGATCAATAATGACGGAAAATTCTTTCATTTTCTTTGAAAATGATTAATATAAACGCCATAAATTTGGGGAAGGGGGAAATGTGTATTATCCTGTAAGAAATGTTATTCTGCTCTGCTGTTTAACATTATTTCTCTAAATTTCTGTCCTGTTTTCACGTTTCCTGAACAGTTGGAGAAATATTTCGCACTTTTGAGACACCCTCCGGCAAGATTTCAATCATCTCGGACTCAGCAAGCTTCGTCCGAGACTGGAAATCTTACCCTTGGGTGTCTGAGATTCTCCTGTCTCTCACTTTCCTTGGTGTTAGATTCTTAATGTCTTTCCTCTCTAGAGAGAATGTTGTTCTCGGCAAATGATTGGATGAAATTCAATTATGACGTCAAATTTGTTTGCCGTTTTGCTACTTTACCATTGTGACGTCATGAATCTAGAGGCTCACATGAGCCTGTATCGCTCACCTGGTCACTGGTTTTATTCATTGTCACCTATAGACCACCAATTCATACTATAAATCAGTTCAGCAGATGTTTGGATGAGGTACAAACTAAAAATCAAACTGAACTTTGGAAGGGATCTCCCAAAGACAATTGCAACCAAGTTAGGTTCCAATTGGCTCAGTAGGTTCAGAGGAGAAGATATTTGAATGCATTTCCCATAGAGTCCCTATGTTAAACTATGTTCCACGCTGGCGGCCATCTTGGATGAACGTAAAAATCACAAACTTTAAAGGGGATCACCAAAGGACTATTGTGACCAAGTTTGGTTCAATTTGGCTTGGTAGTTTCAGAGAAGATCTTTGGATGCATTTCCATTAGGGTCCCTATGTTAAAGTATGTTACCTGCTGGCGGCCATCTTGAATGAGGGATGAACATAAAAATCACAAACTTTGAAGGAAAACATCTAAAGACTATTGTAACCAAGTTTGGTTCCAACTGGCTCAGTGGATTCAGAGGAGAAGACATTTAAATGCATTTCCCATAGGGTCCCTATGTTAAACTGTGCTCCATGCTGGCAGCCATCTTGGATGAGGTACAAACGCAAAAATCACAAACTTTAAAGGGGACCACCCAAGGACTATTGTGACAAAATTTGGCCCCCATTGGCTCAGTGGTTTCAGAGGAGAAAATCTTTGAATGCATTCCCCATAGGGTCCTATGTTAAACTATCTTCCCCGCTGGTGGCCATCTTGGATGAGATGCGAACCTGCTGGACATATGTAGAAATTGTAGTTCTGGAAAACCTCAACACTTTTGCAATTCACATTGAACTTTTATCTCAAACAGTTTTTGAAATAAAAGTAAAAACGTTCAAAAATTGTGAAAATTCAAAGAAAAAGCGACAATAACTCCTATGTGGGTTGTCAGATTTTCTTCAAAATTGCAGGACATGTAGATCTTACTATGCTGACCATTTTTGTCATTCAAATTTTACTTCTATCTTCAATCAGTTTCAATATATAAAACCAGAAGTAACGAAAAACTGAAAATTTTATGGAAAGGGGCAATAACTCCAAGACGGGTAAACGGATGTTCTCCAAAATTGCAGGGCAGGTAGATCTCATCATGCTGATCATTTTTACCCCGTCAGAATTTTGATATCTGTAATGGTTTTCGAGTAATGTGCAAAAAACTGCAATTTACCCCTATGTTCTATTTTTAGTAACAACGGCCATGTTGTTTGGTCTACGGACATAAAAATCACAAACTTGAAAGAGCATACCCTGGTAATGATTCAGGCCAAGTTTAGTTAGTATTGGCCCCGTAGTTTTAGAGGAGAAGATCTTTGAATAAAAAGTAACGGACAGACGGACGACGGACGTCGAGTGATGGCAAAAGCTAACATGGCCTTTGGCTAGGTGAGCTAAAAAGGCGACCATGCCTGATGACGTCATGCTCAAAGAACACATTTATTTCGGATCATCGGAAAAGGGGGGTCATGTTTTTTGTCCCAAATCTCCTTGAAATCATTAGAGAAATAAAATCCACAACCATATCTCGTGAGAAACAACATTTCTACACTCTCGATAGTTAAATTTTCAAATATTTTAAACTCTCGGCAAGCCTATCTCTAGTGTAGAAATGTCGTCAAATATGTTTGCCGTTTTCCGACTTTACAATTGTGACGCCATGAAAAAGGCGACCATGTCTGATGACGTCACGCTCAAAGAACACATTTATTTCAGATTGTCGGAAAAGGGTTTTTTTTCCTGTCCAAAATCTCCTTGAAATCATCAGAGAAATAAAATCCACAACCGTATCTCATGAGAAACAACATTTCTACGCTCTCGATAGTTATTTGCTAATATTTCAAACGCTCAGCAAGCCTCGTGTTTAAAAAATTGAAAATTTAAATATCTCTAGTGTAGCCGGAAATGTCGATACTTACTCGACGCAGTAGTATTCTGTATATCAATAACAAATGGTAAGGAGGTCTATAGATGATTGTTACTCCTTTGCCTCGGTGAACAATGTTTTCTCGTGTGAAAATCTGCTTAAACATCATAACAGCTGCATTCTATTTATTTCATTTTACTTTATGTTAACATTGAAAATTATGTACGACAAAATGGATACATGGATGTAGCGTTGTTCAACATATAGCAACTGAATTCTGCTCAAACCGGTGCTAGGGACCGTCTTGAACTTGCTGTGAGGTAGGAGTGTTTGCTCTTTGTTGAAGGCATCATTGTGACTTCAAGATGAAGAACAACAATTAAAGCGTAGGTCCATTTGCCTAATCTTCCCGTGCATTTATAAGGATTTTGTCACATGCACAATTACTCCATATCCCTTTATTAGTTCATGAACAATGTTACAATCTACAGAGCGTTACGTTCACCTCGCAACAGTGACAAAGAGGGTAACATTGCTCATGCATCAGTGAACAGGGGGTAACATTGTTCCTGCATCAGCAAGCAAGTTGTATCATTCTTCATGCATCAGCGAGCATGGACAATCATTGTTTATGCATCAACGATTCAATACATTTAAACTAAATTGACCAATACTTCTTAACCAACGAGAAAACAGGAAAGTTACATGAAGTATAATAATTTCAAATGTCAAATTCGGACTATACTGAGGAAAACAAATGTTGTCATCTAGGCCCACTCCCTTTAGAGTGATATTTATAATAAATTGATCAGGTGTAATGGGGTTTCTTTTCTTTGAAAAAGTGAACATCTAAGCCAAGAGGCAAAGCAAAAAAATTGGTACTTAAGATAGATATTCTAGATATTCCTCAATAGCAGCAATGAGACTGTTCAAATGTAAATAAAAAAGAGTGACGAATGTAGCACAATAAAACAATAGGCGGAAAAACATTGTAAAAACTGTACACAGTAGCATTCAAATTACAAAAAATAGGAATGGCCACTTTACATTGTTTTCCTTTTACCTTTTAAGATGTCAAGCAGATCTTTAGAGTTTTTTTTTAATATTCACATTCCATTTACATCACATCTTTTAAAGATAGTTCCACAATACTTTGGAGGCCATGTTTTATGGCAGTCGAGATGGAGGTTAAAAGTTCAGAAATAAGTTTTGTAGAACAGTTTGGAGACCCAGCGATGTACCGTTATTTGTATGGGCATTTGTGTAATTTTGGTACCCAGTACAAGCATGGGAGATCAGTGTCTTGATCTTTGGTTGAAATCCCAAAAAAAACAAAACAGATTAACGGTTTTGTAATATCTCCGATTTAGATGTAGTAATAGCTGTGTACGTTGGATTGCACCGGGTATAACCAATGCTCAGTTCTTTCATAAAACCAATGTAACTATAAGTGCGTTTTTTATACAAAAACGAATGCCCCCCTACTTACATATGTAATGTTCGATGAGTGATAAAACACAAATACGTTTTACGTTGCCACCGGGTGGCCGATCCTACCAGCTAGAAGATAAGCACAAGTAAACATGAATTTCAACATTATTATGATTGATTGATTGATTAGTTAGAGTTTAACGTCCAATGAGCAATATTTCAGCTATATCAGGACGAGAACAAGTTAATCAATTCAAAACAAATTGTAAGTAAAATAAGAAAGAAATAAGGTGGAAGGGACAACCGGGGCAACGACTTTTGATTGCCACTGGAAAAGGGGAGAAATGGGTAGGGGCAGGAAATTTAGCCTTCAATACGACACCCAGTGCGTCTGCTCTCTTTAGAGAAATATAGAAGGGGTCTTTATACTNAACATTATTATGAAGTTTAGTTGATATCCTTTGAAAGATGGGGGAGAATTTGCGTCCACAAACTTATTTTAGCGAAATTCTAAGACAAGAAGGGGCAAAACTCCCACAAAATTTGGCCCATTAATCCAACGAGAAGATATGCACAACTAAGCATGATGGTCAACAATCCTGTGAATTAAGGTTGAAATGCAATGAAAAATATGGGAGAATTAGCGTCCACAAACTTCATTAAAAAAATTCTTCAGAAAAATTCTAAGAAAAAAGGGACATAACTCCCACAAAAATTGGCCTATCAATCCAGCGAGACAATATGACAACTTTCATGATCGTTAACAATCTTGTGAAGTTTGGTTAAAATCCGATGAAAGATGTAGGTACATATTGTCGAGTCCAACGGTTCTCGGTTCGTGTAGAATATTTGAGGTCCCGTAAATTGCCAGTTTCTCTACCGATAATAACAGCCCTTCAATTTTATGCAAAAGGAATTTTAGAGCTTGTAAATGTTGTTGTGCATGACATATTTCGATCGAGTGTTTCTATATGTGTTCGAGATGTGACACAGTGTTTGCTTAATTTCTCCAATCAACATATCAATATGCCGACAATTGCAGCTATTCTAGAAAGCGTTGCTTGTACAAAATTGCAGGTTCTTTAAATCTTGTAGGCGCAGTTGATGAAACTCGTGTCCAAAGTTAATCCCCATCGGAAGATGAACACATCTTTATTATCTTTGTTAATCGGAAAAATTACCATTCAATAAATTTGCAGGGATTTCATGACTTTTTGAACATTGTCCCACAGTGTCCAGGGGTAACCCATGATGCATTTCTGCTGTCAAATTCAACTATTTGTGAATTACAAATGTATTCGAGAATCGAACAATATCTGACGGGTGGCTACTTAATGACAGCGGATATCCGCTCAGACCTTAGCTATTGTCACCCGTTCTGGACCCATCTGCCAGGAAGCAACAAAAGAACAACGGAATGTTGTTGAAAAACGTGTTGGTGTATTAAAACCCCGTTTCCGATGCAGGAACTCTGTTGTAAACGGCTTTAACCTGTTGTCGAATTTATATTGCTGTTTTACATAATCTGTGTATAGAAAACAGACTACCATTACCATAAGGTGGAAATCATTTTCTTAATACACATAGCCACACAAGCTTATAATGAACATTTGAACAACGAGGCAAGAGCATGTGATAGACTGATAAATAGAAAATTGCATTTACAATAATAAAGTCATAAGATAAAACTATTGATGGGGGTGATGACAAAATTACCAAAACAGAGCCGTCCAGAGCCGAAGTCAGTGAAACAAGAAGACAAATGATGTTTGTTTCATTATTGATTCATTGACTATTCATTATGCAATGGTAGCAAAGCAAATGATTTTTTGGGTCTATTCAATTCTAAATTTGATTGTTGCATACCAGACAATTTGAATACGCATCAAAAGGAAAAATAATTTAATTATGTTAAAAACGTGTGGGAATGACACACAGTGACGGAAAACTCATTTAATGCTAATCTCGGTTTAGTTTTGTCATATACAGTTGGTACTTCTGTTCATTGATGATAAGGGCTATATTCTCCGCTTCTAATTTCTCCCTCTTGGCTGCTAATCTCTCCTTGTTTTGCTTCGGTATTCGTTTGCCGATGTATCCTTTTCAAAATGTTCATCGCTACTTCTCTACAGCCAGTCTTTCTCAATTATCAATTTCTCTGAGAGTTCCTCATAGGTTTTTCCCGATGATGATAACATGACTGTGTGAGCGAGCTGTTGTCCCTGGTTAAACTTGTTCTACTAGTTTAAGTTAAGATTAGAAAATACAACACACAGACACACTTATATAATCCGCTTCTAAATACAGGAGCAAAAAACTAGAAGAGGGTTTTGCACAAAACGAATCTCCCCGTTAATACACACATACTCAACACTTTTTGTTGTTATTAATAAAAAAAATGTAATGTTAATAGACTGTTAATGAAACCCCTTTTGCTCCCCTATATGCAAAACCGATGGGAAACTTGCTAGAGCGCTTACAATGCGGACAGACAGACGAACGCACGGACACAAAATAGGATCGACGGGCTCCCAGAATTTCTATATCCGAGCATCGTTTTGCGATGGGGATAAAAAAGGAACATAATAATTCTGTGAAAGGGTCGAGCATTATAATATCACAATATGCAAATTATTATACAGAAGTTTAAGCAACAATCCCAAAAAGTTTGGTTGCAGTCGGATCAAAGATATAAGAAAAGCGACGTTCATAAATTTGTGGTGGACGATCAGACGGGAGACAGTGAAGACAAAAACAATATATACCACTAAAAAGAAGGGGCCATAATTGTGGCATTTACCCTCACTCCCTTTTCAAATGAAATATTTAACCTAACCTGTTTTGAACGAGGAATCCATTTCCTTTTTGCTCTATCCCATAACATTTTGGCTGACTGGCAAGTGTCTATTCCACAAGCAATCTCTTCAATCGTTGAATCTCCGATGATCCCCACAACCTTGTCTTGTGATGGCGTAAGTCCATTCGGAGGAGGGCAAACGCCAGTTTTCTTTGCTTCCCTCCTAACAAATGCTGCTTGCTTCTTCACATAGCCTGTATAGGTTGGCCAATGCTTTCGAATTTCATCTTACGAACATTTATGAGCTGTGTTTCAAGCATTCAACTTGCTACAAATGGACTCCCATGCTCTCTTTTTGGCTGCGTTCTGTTGCAACTTTGATGTGGTTGCTGAACAAAATACTCTGTTGTTTCTCTACTTCCTCTAAAAAAATTGCAATTCTGCTCCAGTAAAGTGGGGATTCTGCTTCATTTATCATTATTCAACTTGGAAAAGGAAGCAAATACAAATGTACCACGCACGAACGGGTGCCCGATTTTCAACTTGTGTTTCAATGTGACCCATGGCAAACAATTTTGCAAACAAAATAATTGTAGTTGCATGTTTTATTCTCTGCCTGCTCCCCCGGTGCTTCAGCTACAGAGCTGCGGGATAGTCAGGTCATAATACGGAAATCCTGACCGTGAACCATTGTAGCCAAACTGTGTGGAGAAACGCCACGCTCCATGCAGTATAAAGACTCCATCTATATTGTCTAAAGAGATCAGAATCACTGGGACTCGTATAGAAGGCTAAATTTCCTGCCCCTACCCGTTTCTCCCCTGTTTCCAGAAGCAATCAAAAATCGTTGTACCCTCCAGCTTTATTTCTTTCTTCTCTTACTTATATTTTGTTCTCGTCCTTATATAGCTTAAATATTGCTCACTGGACGTTAAAATCTAACTAATCAATCAATCAATCCTCTGGATGCTCAGAATAATGTGGATTATTTGTCTTTATCAAATTATACTTTAAGTTTTCCCTTTCTCACTTGATGTTTTTGAGAGTAATATTGATGACTGAACCATATTGTAGTGAACTAAAATACTGCGAATAAATCAGTCAATTTGTTTGCAAAAAGTTTTGTAAATTAAATACAAATATTGAAATAGTAATACTTATTGCTTTTATCATTTACTCTTTTCGATAGGCCTAACTTAATATGGTACATATTTTACAGTTATTGTTAGATAAGGAGATTTACAAATCATTTTATATATTCCTAAAAATGATCAGGGATTAGTGAAAAAAATGTGAGATACATGTATTTTCAGTATTTGTTTTATATTTTCAGTAGTTTTGTAAAGTCCCTGTTTATACCAGTAATTAAGATTTTACAAATCCACTGACTTAGTTTGTGATTCACTGAAATTCAAGTGGTTTTATAAATTCTCTAATTTCCAAATTCACTGTAATATATATAAGCGTGTGCATATATTGGCACAATTGATATAAGTTTGTTTCGTCTGGCAATAACCAAACACAGTCAACATGTTAGTGTGTTAAGAATGAATGTCAAAAGACTCAATGTTTTAGCGCCATGCAATCGGGTATCTGTTGGAAATCTATTATGATATAATTAAAGAAATGTATTTTTTTTATCAAGATGTCTGGTGCTTATATTTAATTCCATGTTGCCAAATAATAAAGGAGCGAAAGCATTGCCCGTATCAACCACTTGTATATTTTATTTTTCATTAAAGAAAATTGTCTTTAAGATAAGACAACTTGTGAGCATGTTAAAATGATAATCAAATATATGCGAAATGTTTAGTTTCTACATTTGTCTGTTGGTTAGTGGTTCAATGGATGCTTCAATTCAGAGTAATGTGTATTATTATTAAGGTCTTTCACCACAGTGAAAGACCTTATTGTAATTCTTCGGATTTTTTTTATTCTTTTTTTGTCCGCCGCAATAGCTGTGAAAAAACTACGCGACATATCATTTCGATACTTAAGTTGATGAATCGACATCAGTGTGGGATCTTAAAACTGAGTGAAACATATTGATCTATTTTTAGGAACGGAGTTATCTGCCCCAGAACCAAAAATCTTGTTATCGCTTAAACTCGGAAACCGTAAAAGATAGCTGATTAAGAGTAATGGGTAAAATGTTCCTTGAGTCATGACGGAACTTTGTTACATTTGGACCGAAACTGTGCGGTTAGGTATTTTTTGAGTTATTGCCCTTCGAACAATTTTGACTTTCCGTAAAGAATTTTTTCTCAGAAACCGTAAGTCGTAGAGACCTGAAACCTTCACCATTGTTCATAAGTCATATATGGGCATCTAAAAATGTCAAGGTCAAAGGTCACCGGTCAAGGTCACCTATGACCTTTCGCCTTGTTATCGCTTCAACTCGCAAACCGTAATAGATGGCTGAAAACATATAATGGGAAAAATGTTCATTATCATGAGACGCAACTTTGTTACATGGTCCGAAAGGATTCTATGACTCCTTATATGAGTTATTGCCCTTTGAAAAATTTTGAGTTTCCGTTAAGGGCATACGATACAGTATAGATCCCATACTGATTTTTTCACGAAAATTCGATTTAATGTAAATTTTGATCTGAGGATTCTAAATATGGAAAGCAAAACATACCTTCATGACTTACTTTTTGGGATATTTATCGTTGAAAATCGCTAATTTTGGGGTAAAACCAAATAATTTGCGTTTTTCATGGAAATTTTTAAATGGCTCTAATTTTCTTATTACTTGGGCTATTTTAGTTCTGTTTTCTAATCTGTATTGCTCATTTTATGGCCTTTAAATGGGATTATGATAAAACATATTAACAACTTCTGATATATCCCTTATTTGGTGTTTTTTATAGGTAATGCTGGATTATAGCTGTTTTCATGGATTGAAATCGAGATATAAAAAAAATTGACTATTGATTTTTCCTTCATAATTTAGCAATTGGTTCTCCCAGTGTCATCCTCCTGAAAACCAAGGAGAAAACATGGGGTCCATGGGCTAGTTTTTAAGATATTTGAGAAAAACTGTAAAAAATATACCACAAAATATTATTTTGGCGGTAAATGACGTTGCTTTGGTTTTTCTCTCGGTATAACGTCTCGTCATTTTTACCCGCCGATTTTGCTTCGTTCTGTTTGCATTAGTTCATCAGGTCGTAGAGTAGTACAAGTTAGTTTCACAAATATTTTTTTTATTATTGGTTGTCGCACGTTACATGTCAATTTCAGTAATGGTCTCATATGATGCAAGACAATAAATAACAATCTACCGAAGTTACCGTGAATTTAGTGTATTTGAAAGTGTGGTCTATCTTCGTCTGACCCATACATACGACGATGTCCATTTATGTAAATTCAGTTGAGTCTAAATAATCTAAATAACATTCGGCCAATAACATGCAAGTACCAGTTGACAGTAGAATGTTATCGCTTCAACTCGTAAACCGTAATAGATGGCTGTAAACATATAATGGGAAAAATGTTCATTATCATGAGACGCAACTTTGT
>MJUU01063638.1:63272-87218 GCA_002080025.1 Modiolus philippinarum | reverse complement strand
TTTTTTTATTATTATTATAATTATTATTTGCTTTCAAATCATGAAACAATAAGAAAAAAGCTGTTCTTTTGTTTCTATGGTTATTGAGGAAGAATATTTATCTCGAAAAGACCTCCCGTTTATCTTATGATAGTAATTTCCTCTTACGAGAGGTTGAGAGGTTGCAGTTACTTGTAGAGTTTAAAAAGACACAGATAAAAAACAAAAGACAAACATAAACACCGACAGGAATTTGGGACAGTTGGACTTGGTAGTGACACTAGCAAAAGCCAGCGGTAGGGTTAAATAACAAAATACCGAAGTTACTGTTAATTTATTTTCTGCAGATGCGCATTTCGACAACTTATGTCTCATCAGTGCAGATCAAAACCAAAACATTTGGAAGGCCATTCACCAAAAAACACGTTAAAGCTGATACAGAACTGGTTTATGGGTACCGAAACCTCCCCTTTATGTGTCCCGTTTCCCTACAGTATAATAAACATACGAATAAAACCTAAAACAGGCAGACTACTAACTCCATGACAATAATCTTGAAAAGGAAAAGGACAAAACGCAATATTGAAAGATAACTCAAGGAGTGCTTGCCGCTAAACAGTTTTTTTAAGTATTATTGTATAGACAAAAAGATACTGAAACGAGTCTATCATGTCAGTTAATTGCTAGTAGTCTCTTGTGATTTCATGTTTATGTACGTATATTTAGTTCTTTCAGTTTCGTTTTTCACAATTGACTCAGTATTGTTGCCAACTGAATTTTACTGTTGTTACGATTGTTTTTTTTATTTATCACATTGGCTATATGGGGAAGGTTTGGGCCCAATAAAACTAGTTTAACCCCGCCGCAGCAGGTTTGCGCCTGTCCTAAGTCAGGAAATTTATTAAGCCTATGTGTGTCTTGTCTGTTTTCTAGTTAGTTCACTTTATGTCTATGGGAGTCAAGGGTGATGTTTATTTCGCTGAACTTGATTACTCTTTATTTAGGGGTCAACTCCGACCTACCGTTGGGAGTGGGGTTTCCTCACCGTTCATTGAAGATCTTATGGTGGCTTTGAATTGTTATTACTCCCCTTTGGGTCGTTGTTTCTTTGACACATTCCCCGTTTCCCTTCTTTTTTTTATCATCCGTTAGCTATGTGTTAGGTAATTGTGCATTGATGTGATGGAAACCAAAGTATTTCTATGTCTGTTATGAAGTGAAAGAATTACATTGTCTCAGTTTCATCCTGTAAGTATGGAAACTAGAATATTGGCATTTATGTAAATCGTTGACTTTCTCGTATTACTATTTATATAAAACAATGAGAGCAAGACAGGAAATTATCGCAAACTTATATTGCTGATCAAGTGCAATGATGAAGTAGTTTTTGTACATTAAAATTTAAAAAATGCCAGACTTGCATTTTAAATTTTCCCTGCAATTCAGGATATGTCAGAAAAGATCAGATAACAGAGCCAAATCCAAATATGGACAGTTTTTTGGACACAATCAACTAAAAATTCTTAATTTGTACACTTTCATACCCATAATATAAACGGCCTTTTATTGTATATTACAATGTACATGTAATTCTATACATATACCCGATTGAATCTTGATCATATTATATTTTAAGCTTTTTGGTTTATTAGAAGAACCAATGGGCTTAATATATCAAAAGGACATGTTTGTTAGCATGGTAAGATTGTTTCTTGTATATTTCAAGTAATTTTCATCTACCTCTCTAAAAATTAAATGACACATTTATGCAAATATAGACTTTCATGTTGATTATTTATTAAACTAGACTCAACAGAGAGCACCCCTGACCCATCTTTAAAAATTATATTACGTATTGACATTAATTCTTTCTTTTCAAGATTGTTGCAGTAGTAGTCAGTAGTAGTTTTCCATTATTCTGTGACTATATATATATATTATAACGAAATTTTACCAAGATAAAGCTCTCTGTGCAGGAAAGATTTTTTACAGTGCTGAAAAATTTTGACCGATGTGACCACGCTCATGCAATTTTTAGATAAACACACAACACTTCTCCCGGTGTATTTTGCAACAAACTTTTCAACTAAATTTAAAGAAAAATATACCATGAGATCATTTCAATCATATAAATTTTGGAGCATTAAATGTTTGGGGAAAAATAGAAAGTGTAATAAATTAAACATCATAAATTGTTAAATTTCGCTGTATATTTCTAAAAAAAAAACCCAAAAATTATCCAATTATCAAAGAGCAAATTTTTGTACTTCGGAATACATTTATTTTACAAAAATTATACTATGATTTACAGCAATCTTTTTTTTCTATAAAATGATGTATTTTGTACATAAATGGGTAGAAAAATGTAGCTGTAATGAATGACTAAATACCGAAGTTACTGTGAATTTCAATTCTGCATATGCGCATTTCCACAAATTATGTTTCTTCAGTGCAGATAAAATCTAAACGTTTGGAAAACCATAAACTAAAAGATGTATGAAAACTGAGAGAGAACAAATGACCAATAAGATCTAAATGTTAAGCCAAAATCAGTTAAGGACAGAGCTTTGCACGATGGAGATACTCCTTAGTTTTTAACAAAATTTACGAAAATTTAGACATTGTAAGGTTCCAAATAGATTCGGCTATCAGGTCACTAGCGAAGTACTGACTACTGGGCTGGTGAATACCCTCGGGGACTAACAGTCAACCAGAAGTGGCATAACCCAGTGGTAATTAATGACTAAATACCGAAGTTACTGTGAGTTTCAATTCTGCATATGCGCATTTCGACGACTTATGTCTTTTCAGTGCAGATAAAATCTAAACGTTTGGAAGACCATAAACTCAAAAATGTATAAAAACTGAGAGAGAACAAATGACTAATACAATCAAAATGTTAAGCCAAAATCAGCTAAGGACAGAGCTTTGCACGAGGGAAATACTTCTTAGTTTTTAACAAAATTTACAAAAAATCAGATATTGTAAGGTTCCAAATAGATTCGGCTTTCGGGTCAGTACCGACATGCTGACTACTGGGCTGGTGAATACCCTCGGGGACTAACAGTCCACCATCAGTGGCATCGACCCAGTGGTAATAAATGACTAAATACCGAAGTAACTGTGAATTTCAATTCTGCATATTCGTAAAATGTACTAAAAATTTACCATGTTTCAACAGAGAAATGCCTAAAATTTCCTATGTTTCAACAGAGAAATCCCTAAAATTACGACTATTTAAAGGTTATCTGCAACGACACATTTGTAAAAAATGTGAATCTTTCAAATCCCTGTTAAGGTGTCTGCAGGGTATTAATTTCATATTATAGAATTTTGTGAAATTTTCTGTGTAGAAACATAATTGTATTATTGTTCAAAATGTAAAATGAAATTTGGGGGTTACCGTGCATTTAAGCGGAAAAACTGCAATTGAAAATTTCAGGATTTTACATATAAATGATAAAAGAAATGATTATATGAGAGGATAGCTTGAAAAATATATTGTAGACTTTGTTCATTCTTTGCATGTGTTTTAAAGTCATTTACAAACAAAATTAAGAAATAGGGGTCACCGTTGAAATAAGAGAGATAAATTGCGACATGTTAATTTCTCTAGTGATATCTATGTTAAATTCTTTTATCAAAATGTTCTCCCTTGAATAATAGGGACACAGGACAGAGAAACGTTGGGATTGGCTACCCATAAACCGGTTGAACCCTATCACTGGCTTATGATAGTGCCGGTACCGAGTACGGCTGTCTCGAGATCTATCGTTGTTTATGTTGGTCTTTGGTCTTATTTTGTGTTTATTCCCGTGTAATTATTTTGCATATAGTACAGTCATTGTAGATGTTTCCTATTATCCTTTTACTTCATTAGTATAAACACTTGTTTTTTAAGCCATTATTATAATTTAATAATCTTTCTAATCCTTTGTTATCCTTTGCATCAAAATCAACCCACCCTTGACTCCAGGGTTGGGTAGCATCCATCTGTTTATCCTCCAATTATAGAAGTTCACGGATAATGACTAGATGCTACATTTAACAATGTTTTCTTTTAATCATGGCCACACTTATTCCAGTACATGTACTTTCACATAAGAGGTCGTTGAATATAATGAGTATGTAGTAAAACATCCAAATCATTTTAGCACACCATTTTGCAGATTATGAAATGCTCTAAGCGCGCATGTTTACACCTTATCATATCAGTAATACAAACGTGAAATGAAGGTCCCATTCCTCACCATTCAGAGGACAATGCCATTTACTTTACTTTTCCAAGAAAAAAAACAGAACATTTACAAAAATAAACCAAAAACAAAACAAACTACAAACTAACATGTCTTGATCAAGGTCATGAGGTCAGATGTTTGAGAGGTCTGACCATAAGAAGTACACATATTGAAAGCTGTACCGTGTCACCTCCTAACTTAAGGTATTAACAATTTTTGCGAGTTTGTTACCGATTTCTGTGATGACTAATAACAAATTTGGTTCGTTCAAGCATTAAGTCGGGAGACCTGTCGAAACATGTAAATGTCCATCGAAAAAAAAACATTGTCCTGACTCTAAGTTTTTGGCTCAATCAACTAACTGGTCATTTTAACACCCAGGGGATTTTCTATTGAAATGAAAATTTGTAAAATTGTGTATCTTATTATTTTCTGTATACTTTTTATCTACTTTAAATCATCTGGAAAACAAGTAGAACGATTTGTGTTTCCGCCTTACAGATTCGTACTGGGTAATCTGCTTTAAGCACACCATAATAGGCTCAACTTGTTTTTGTTCTTTATGGTGAAGACCTTTTAATCAAATCACCTCATTGTTTTGGCAAAAACAACTTTTTATTTGCCGGCTGCAATTGATAAATAGAGGTACCAAGTTCAGGTATCCGGAGTTCCTATCGTTGTTAACGTTTGTCTTTAGTCTTTTTATTGGTGTTTTTCTTGAGTAATTTTGATGTGAATTGTGACATGGAATTGTGGTTTTCAGATATTGTGGTTGTTTCCTGTAAACTTTTTCTTTTGCAATTGATGGTCGTGTTCCTAGAGTGATAAAAAAATGTAAATGTTTAGTCAACTAACCGAAGCAAATGAAAGCATCTAAAAATAAAGGATTCAAGTAACAATGAAAAATATTGAAATCAAATATCAATGGATGAAACCTCATCATCGCTCGGAAATTCAATTTTATAATTCATATTTTTTGGCAGTAATTTTCCTTGAAAAAGGATTAAATGGCTTTGAAAGTTTTTTTCTAGCTCATCATGATTTGTAAGGTAAGTTAGAACTGAATCTAAAACAAACAATTCAAGGACAAAGGAAACACCGGAAAAAGAAACAAAGAAACAGACATAAAATGAGTACGGCGCAGAAAAGAAAAATGAAGACAGACACACACACACATACCCAATAAATAACTATGGGTGATATCAGGTACACTGGTAGAGTAAGCATCTCCCGCTTTTTATAGACATCCGCCGTGTTGAACATGTCAAATCCGGTAGAGGAAAAAAAGCTATTAAAGGGGAAGATCTGTTGTCACCTTCGAAACAGATATCCCATAGCGGTCCACAAGATGGTGATTTCGACTGTATATCACGATATTATAATAGACCCTTTCATGATAACTGCGGTCCTCAATTTTGCACATGCGCTCATATTCCCTTGAGTGGGTCAAATGCAACGTCACAGTATACGTGACAACTTGATTAATTGTCCTACGACGTCATTTTTGCGGGAACTGTTTTTATTTTCCACTCTAAATCGCAGGACCGCAGTTATCGTGAAAGGGTCAATTTTTTTCTCTCGAATTTCTGTCTCATAATCTAAATTTTCAGTTATAATATCAAATTATTGTAAAATCTAAATAGGAATTCTAGTAAAGAAAAAATATGATATGCCGCCCAGTAACTTTTGTTCCTAATTTTATCTTAATATATTAGGTGTTGACTTAATTTGAAACGTTGTCGATAATCACTAATATGTAAAATTTACATTACAGATGCCGCATCGACTAAATTACCGTCTTCCCTTGTTCAGTGTTAGTTCGAATTTACAGTAAGTGTAGTTCAAACTTATTTTTATTTGCAACATATATATTATGTAAAAGGGAATGGCCACAAAGTAAACAACATAAGTTACGTCCTTTCCTATCAGATATAATAAAAAGAAAAACAGGTTTCAAAATGTCGACATAGAGACTTTGTCTCATGTGCATTTACTCCATATCCCTTCATTGATTATACATATTATTAATATAATGATGCAAATTATATTATAGTAATTTACAAGAATGCGTAAAAAAGAAAAAAAAAAAAATTTTCAATATTTGGCAAAAGTTGAGACTATAGAAATTTTCAGCCAGAATTATTGCATCGACATCAAGCCTTGTTTCGAAAAATACATAACAAAAATGAAACAGAGCGAAACACAAAAGTCACCCAAACGAAGTCCCATATCCAGCGACCCTTCTGTGAAATTTTGAAAAATTCTGAGCACTTTGAGTTTGAGCGCCTTTTTTTATAATAACCATGGCAACAGTCGCCATTTTGAAAACTGTAAGACCAAAAATCAATTCTATGCATGCTAAACAACCTCCCTGTCAATTTTCGTCCAATTCTGAGCACTGGATTTTCTGCCTTTTTTGGTTTTCATGGCAACGGTCGCTATTTTGAAAATTTAAAGACTAAAAATCAATTTTATGCATAAAAGGCAACTTTCCTGTCAAATTTCATCCAATTCTGAGCACTTTGAATTGTCCAACCTTTTTATGTTTCCATGCCAATGGTCGCCATTTTGGACCGAATCTTCTCATTGGCCCCTACCCTCATGTGAAGTTTCATGAGGTTCCAGTCAAAGGTTTGCAAAATATGTTCTTGACAATAACAAGAAGAAAAAGAATAATAAAAATTTAGCAAAAACAATAAGTCTCCACAAACTTTCGTTTGGAAGACTTTATTACCAATCGATGTTAAATGGTATGGTGATCTTTTGGATGTTAAGTAAAGTTTTACTTGCAGAAAATAAATAAGGAAGTCATTTAATATTTGCTGTTTAAAATTCTGCAAATGTAAATATGTTGATGAAACTATAAACGTCAAAAGAAGCCGTTCTAGGCATTGACGTTTATTTTCTGATTCGATTTTACAAACATGATGTATGGATGAATTTAAATTATATACTGTCATTAGAAAAACAAAAAATAATTTATAATGCGATAAACCAAAACATTTTTTCCGGTGAAAACATCGTTACGCTCCTCTAATTGAAAATCAATGTATAACATAATAAATTCTTCAGAATTAATACATCGGCAAACGTTCCAAAGAAAGAACGAGGAAAGGGGGAATTCTACCATGGTCTACCATGGTACTGTTCGAGAGTTAGAGAAGTAACACGTACCATGGATCTTGATTGGTTTTGTCTAAGGATTAGAAAATAACATTAACCAAATAGCCACGAAACAGATCATTCAACAGCATATTCTAGCTGGCTATGTGACGGGTGCCATGCGTGGAACAGATCATGCTTACCCTTTGGGAGCAATCGATGATACCTCGGTTTTTGTAGGAGTTCACACTGCTAGTGCTTAGTATGTGGCGTTCTTGTTCATTATTGTTTACTTGTTTTGTTTTAACAGAATGTTTAATTCACGTAGTCAGTTCTGCTTATACCCCAGGCATACATTAACATAATCATGAAAACAAGATGTAAAATCATAAATTCAAAATCACAACCTTCCATTGATCAGCATCTTTGCAAATTTTTATTCTCAAAATAAGCTCCAGACTTTCTACACAATGATTCTGTAAGATTTCATGCATTTTAATAAACTTTGAATTTTTCAACCTTTTTCAGTTTCCATAGCAACGGCTGCCATTTTGAAAATTTTCAACCTCAAAATATGTTCTACACTTATTACACAAAGTTTCTGTAAATGTTCATGCAGTTTGGAGCATTTCCCATTTTCCCGCCTTTTTAGCTCACCTGACCCAAAGGGTCAGGGTGAGCTATTGCCATCACTTGGCGTCCGTCGTCCGTCCGTTAACTTTTCACATTTTCATCTTCTTCTCTGAAACCACTAAAGCAAATTCAACCAAACTTTACAGCAATGATGTATGGAAGGTCCCTTACAAAGATTGCTCATTTTTTTCCGATCCGATAAAAAACATGGCCGCCAGCGCGGACTTAGGTTTAACATAGGACCCTATGGGAAAAATCACATTTTCATCAACTCCTCTGAAACTGCTGAAGCAAATTCAACATAACTTTACAGGATTGATGCACTAAAGGTCCTTTACAAAGATTGCTCATTTTATTAGGATTCGACAAAAATCATGGCTGCCAGCGTGGAACTTAGTTTAACATTGGCCCTATGGGAAATTCACATTTTTATCTTCTCCTCTGAAACCACTGAAGCAAATTCAACCAAACTTTTACAGGAATGATGTATGGAAGGTCCCTTACAAAGAAAGCTCATTTTGTTCCGATCCGATAAAAAACATGGCTGCCATCGAGGAACTTAGGTTTAACATAGGACCCTATGGGAATTGATGTACTAAAGGTCCTTTACAAAGATTGTTCATTTTATTGGGATTCGACAAAAAAACATGGCCGCCAGCACGAAACTTAGTTTAACATTGGCCCTATGGGAAATTCACATTTTCATCTTCTTCTCTGAAACCACTAAAGCAAATTCAACCAAACTTTACAGGAATGATGTATGGAAGGTCCCTAACAAAGATTGCTCATTTCGTTCTGATCCGATAAAAAACATTGCTGCCAGCACGGAACTAAGGTTTAACATTGGACCCTATGGGAAAAATCATATTTTCATCAACTCCCCTGAAACTGCTGAAGCAAATTCATCATAACTTGACAAGATTGATGCACTAAAGGTCCTTTACAAAGATTGCTAATTTTTTTCCGATTTGACAAAAACATGGCCGCCAGCACGGAACATAGTTTAACATTGGCCCTATGGGAAAGTTTTATTTTCATCTTCTCCTCTAAAACCACTGAAGCAAATTCAACCAAACTTTACAGGAATGATGTCTGGAAGGTCCTTTACAAAGATTGCTCATTTCGTTCTGATCCGATAAAAAACATGGCCGCCAGCGTGGAACTAAGGTTTAATATAGGATCCTATGGGAAAAATCACATTTTCATCAACTCCTCTGATACTGCTGAAGCAGATTCAACCAAACTTTACAGGAATGATGTACGAAAGGTACTTTACAAAGGTTGCTCATTTTATCCCAATTCGACAAAAACATGGCTGCCAGCATGGAACATAGTTTAACATTGGCCCTATGGGAATAACATCATTTTCAACATCTGCAGTGAAACTATTGAAGCAAATTTAAGCAAACTTTACAGAAATGATGTATGGAAGGTCCTTAACAAAGATTTCTCATTTTGTTGGGATCCAACAAAGAAAATAGCTCCCAACATTGAACTTGGTTTAGAATGGTACACATATATCTAATCATTTTTTCATTACATGTGCTGAAATTATTGAAGCAAATTCAGTCAAACTAAGATTGCTTATTTTGTTTTGATCTGATAAAAAACAAGACCTCCAGCACAAAACATATTTTAACATAGGATCCTATGGGATAAACATCACTTTCATCACCTTCTGTAAGCATTTTGTCAGGTGAGCGATTCAGGCTCAGTATCTGAGCCTCTAGTTTCAGTTTCCATGGCAAAGGCCGCCATTTTGAAAATTTTCAACTTCAAAAATGTTCTACACAAAAGTCTCCCAAACAAAGTCCCATATCAAGCAACCCTTCTGTGAAAATTGTGAAAAATTCTAAGCACTTTGAGTTTGTGCGCCTTTTTTTGTATTACCATGGCAACAGTCGCCATAGACCAAAAATCAATTCTATGCATGCTAGGCAACCTCCCTGTCAGTTTTCGTCCAATTCTGAGCACTGGATTTTCTGCCTTTTTGGTTTTCATGGCAACGGTCGCTATTTTGAAAATTTAAAGACTAAAAATCAATTTTATGCATGAAAGGCAACTATCCTGTCAAATTTCATCCAATTCTGAGCACTTTGAATTGTCCAATCTTTTTATGGTTTTCATGGCAATGGTCGCCATTTTGGACCGAATCTTCTCATTGGCCCCTACCCTCATGTGAAGTTCCATGAGGTTCCAGTCAAAGGTTTGCAAAATATGTTCTGGACAAGAATTTCGGGTGGTAGAACAAGAAGAAAAAGAAGAATAAAAATAATAATAATTTAGCAAAAACAATAAGTCTCCACAGACTTTCCTTTGGAAGACTTAACTACCAATCAATGTTAAACGGTATGGTGATCTTTTGGATGTTAAGTAAATTTTTACTTGCAGAAAATAAGCAAGGAAGTCATTTAATATTTGCTGTTTAAAATTCTACAAATCTAAATATGTTGATGAAACTATAGACGTCAACAGAAGCCGTTTTAAGCATTGACATTTATTTTCTGATTCGATTTTACAAACATGATGTATGGATGAATTCAAATTATATACTGTCATTAGAAAAACAAAAAATAATTTATAATGCAATAAACCGAACCTTTTGTTTTTCAGTGAAAACATCGTTACGTTCCACTAATATAATGCTGAAGGAAAATCAATGTATAACTTCAATAATTCTTCAGAATGATAACATCGGCAAACGACTACCGAAGGGAGAACGAGGGAAGGGGGAATTCTACCATGGTACTTTTTGAGGGTTAGAGAAGTAACACGTACCATGGATCTTAATTGGTTTTGTCTTAGGATTAGAAAATAACATTAACCAAATAACCACGAAACAGATCATTCAACAGCATACTCTAGCTGGCTATGTGACGGGTGCCATGCGTGGAACAGATCATGCTTACCCTTCAGGAGCACATGATGATACCTCGGTTTTTGCGTTGGTTCACACGGCTAGTGCTTTAGTTATGTGGCGTTCTTGTTCATTATTGTTTATTTGTTTTGTTTTAACAGAATGTTTATTTCACGGAGTCAGTTCTGCTTATACCCCAGGCATACATTAACATAATCCTGAAAACAAGATACACCCATTTGAACGTATAATGTAAATCACGGCAATTCACATCCAACACGAATTAAGACAGTGTGACAAACAAAAAACAAATAAACAATAATGAACAAGAACGCCACATAAGTAAAGCACTTGAAGTGTGAACCCCTACAAAAACCGAGGTATCATCATGTGCTCCCGAAGGGTAAACATGATCTGTTCCACGTATGGCACCCGTCACATAGCCAGCTAGAATATGCTGTTGAATGATTTGTTTCGTGGCTATTTGGTTAATGTAATTTTCTAACCCTTAGACAAAACCAATTAAGATCTATGGTACGCGTTACTTCTCTATCCCTCGAACAGTACCATGGTAGCAGTTTGAAATGATCTATTAAGTATTTGGACAATAACCAGGACAAATCGGTACGACATGCATTAACAACGAGCACAAAACCGAGATTACAGTGTGATTACAAGACAACACAAAAAACTAAGGCACTGACAGGGTGAACTCCAACTGAAAACCGGAAGTATCATCAAGTGTTCCGGAAGTGTAAGCATGACCTGATCCACGCGTGGCACCCGTCCCACTGCAAGTAAAAAATCCGGTTTTGTCACAGTCGGTGTTAGTCAGTCCTGTAATAAACACGGGATTTACCCAAGTATATTTATTCTCATTTGTGGAATAGAAACATTGTAGCGGTCTGTTAAATCAATTTCCCATTAAAAGAAAGCAGAAGAACTTTTAATAACATTTGTTTAACATAAAAGTATAGCGAGAAGACATAGTCTGAAGAGTTTAGGTAACCTGAGTGTACTCAAATATTTTTTCAATCAGCGTGTACTCAAATATTTTCTCGATCAGCGTGTACTCAAATATGTTCTCGATCAGCGTGTACTCAAATATTTTCTCGATCAGTGTGTACTCAAATATTTTCTCGATCAGCGTGTACTCAAATCTTTTACACTTATTTTCAAATTGGTTTGATGTGCACTAAAGAGACAGATTGTCGAAATGGCCATATGACAGAGACTTCGGTATTTTGTTATTTAGTAGACAAGATATACAATATTACATTTGTATAATGATTTGACCCTGAAAAGGAATGAATGGCTGCATCGTACAACCTCAACGGAGTATTATAAAATGTGAAAAATCAGATTTGAGCACTCCCTGCCGATGGGTATCGATAATTTTTGCACAATTCATTTGGATGAATTCTCGGCACTTAGTCATGAAAGACTAAAGAAAATTGAAATCGGATCAAGTAATTTTTTCGGGCTAACTAATGTACAATTCTTCTTACACTGGCTGTCCACAGTATGTTTACATATGAATTAAAAGTCATACTATCTTACATTACACTCTTACGCAATGGCATCGAATAGCTCGTGTGGAAGGAATAATTCTACAAAAATTGGAAACACTTTTTGGTATAGTTTAGCCCTTTGTTACTCTTCCGGAGCACCTGATGTCACTCTCAGTTTAACTGGAGTTCACACTGTGAGTGCCTTTGTTCTGAATGTTGTGGTTTCTGGTTCTGTGCTTTGTGTCTGTCTGGCGTTATTGTTTTTGTGTATAACGTCATTGTTTTCTGTGTTCTCGTTTTTGCCCTGTCTTTGGACTTCGATTTTTGTGAATTTCACCCCTTTGTTCCTTCGGTATTCTACTGCCGTTGTTTGTTAGAATATGGAATTGAAATTTGGATTATGTTTTAGTGTGACAATTTTTACTTACATGTAATTTGACACCATGATGCAATGAACTTATAGTTGGAAACTTGCAAATGGACAGTATTCGTACTGATTGTTTTACTACGTGTTTTAAAAAATAAGGTGCAATGAATTTGGATATCGACAGTATATTCTGTCTTTGGGATCCCATGACCTCAAGATTTTACTCATTAACTGGTTTCTTACTGATACTGCCAAATGTCTACTTCAGGTAGTTTCAGTTTGATTAATGGACCACAGTGTTTTACCAGCACAGTAAGTTAGAAACCACTTATTCGTTGCTTAATGTTGGCTTTCTATTTAGATCCTATTGGTTATTTGTTCTCTATCAGCTTTTACACGTTTTCGGTTAATGGACTTCCAAATGTTTTGGTTTTACAATGTATCTGCACTGATGAGACATAAGTTGTCGAAATGCGCATACGCAGAAAATAAATTAATTGTAACTTTGGTATTTTGTTATTTATTACCACTGGGCCGACGCCTCCGCAGGTGGACTGTTAATCCCTGAGGGTATTCACCAACCCAGTAGTCAGTACTTCGGTGCTGACCTGAAAACCGATTTTATTAAAACTTGCAATATCTAAATTTTTCAAACATTTGTGTAAAACTAAGGAGTATCTAATTCATGCATAGCTCTGTCCTTAGCTGAATTTTGGCTATCTATTTAGATCCTTTTGGTTATTTGTTCTCTATCAGCTTTTACACGTTTTCGGTTAATGGACTTCAAAATGTTTTGGTTTTATCTGCACTGATGAGACATAAGTTGTCGAAATGCGCATATGCAGAAAATAACATAATTGTAACTTCGGTATTTTGTTATTTAGACATTTTCAACCAAATTTCCCTATTACTCACTTTACTCATATTTATGCGATGAGATTTCCCCCTCTTACAGTAGTTCACGAACAAAAAAGAACAACACGCACAGTTTACCATCAAATTGTCTAAAGTTTATAGATGTTTTCATTGATGATCATTAGTGTATTTACTTGGTATTACTTGTCATTTGAAGCAACATTTTACAGGAAAATGCAAAAAAAATATAATAAAGTATGACACGTGTGGGCATAAAAGAAAAGTTACTCCTTTAATAAACAGTGGGACGATATTTCTGTGTGAATGTTGATGAGTTTGAATCGACTTATTGTTATGTAGTACATGTTTCTACTCCTACCATATGTAAACAATTTACATAGTCCAAGTTTTATCCTTCTACTGTAATATATAGGACTCAACACATCACGTAAGAAATTAGATTATTGGTATTTATTGAAATCATAATATCCTGGATTGCTACTTATGGAAACCATTTAGATCTAGACAGAAAATTGTCCCAAATAAACAAAAACTACAATCTAAGATTAAGTGCAAAGTTAAAAAAAATGTTTTCTTCTGAACTGTAACATTACAGTCAGGTTTAATATTAAATGTGGTCGATACTATTTGACGATTTAGGATAGCATAAAAGAATCAGTTTGTGAACCGTTCGTGCGGATTTAAAAAAAAAGTGTACTTACACTTTACAAGTTATTTACACTTTAATACCCAACTAAAAAGAGCAACTTTTTAAGTCTATTCATATTAAAGACAAAAATCTAAAATTTAGATAACAATATGTTTTAGCTTTTGATTTTGACAAAACATAAGGATCTGAAAATATTTTGGGGACATTTTTAGTTGCCATAACAATAATTCATAAGAATGCTTTCTGTATTCTATTTTCATAATATTTACTTAAATGATTCAATCAAATGACCACAAATGGTATTTTCAGATAAAAGCACCTTTAAGCATTTATGTTCAAATGCTCTTCCATCTCAATTTAGTGTTAAGCTTGACTAAATATGAACACCAATCATTATTTTTCCCTTTTCATCCTTTTTCCCGATAACAAGTAAATGACATTTTTATTCTTCGTCTGTGACTCCGATGAGCTGTAGGATTGGGTTACACCCATCATCTCAGATGATAACTTGATATTAACAATATTTCAAACTTGGTTATAAATACATATCTAATGTCGTTGAATACGTAGTACAAAATGCAAATCCATAGATAAATTGCCATTTGAGAATCATAATGTGCTCTTAACGTGCTGGTCTACCCCTAATCAACCAACTGGTCGTGTCAACACCTTCAGGATATACTTCAAACATTTGGTTTTATTAAATCGTTTGTCTGGTTATTTTGCTGTAGACTTTTCCAACTCAAATTATCTATTAAATTGGATCTCACGTGCGATTTCTGTTACCGCCCGAGAAGCGTAACGAATAAACTCAATTAAGAACACTACCATTATGATGCCTTGTTTTTGCCAGTGAAGACCCTTTAATCAAAGCATCGTGTTTATTGGCACAACCTACTTTTTATCGTCAAGCTCTAATCGAAAAAAGAGGGGAAGATTGTGTACATAGAATTATTTGCAAAACTCATTCAGATAACTGGATCAACCAACAAAGTAGCTCAAAAAGTTGCTCTCTACTATCCAAGGGACAACTGAAATCGAAACATCGAGAAAACAAAGAATCGGCATTGGTAAGAAATCGTCAACACAGAATTTTATAGCGGTTTTATCAGCACAGGGAGTCATTGATGAAATGCATGCAAGAGAGATATCATCTGAAAACCATTAAGAGCACACCGTGACTCGTATAAAGAAGCTTATTTACGACATCAGAATCTGAATTAAAGCCAGATTATGTAGTAATGTATTGATTTATTCACAGTGAAATGCAAAAAATCTAGATAAAGTTAACAGTGTATTACTCTGCAATTCAAATTCGTTACATGATATAATTGTTGTTTTAATATTTGCTATAGCTACATTGTAGTTTAACACTAATTCATTATTTTTTTTCAGTTATATTCCTTGAAGACATAAGAATTTCAATGTTTCATTTTTAGCTCAATAAATTTTAAAGGTTTGTGAATTGTATATCGTATCATGATTTTACATTGTTTTATTTTTTGATATAATATTAATTTCTGGTAAAATGGTGAAAGATGTTCTATGTCAATTGAAACGTGGTGGGTTGTTTTTTCACTATTTGTATTCAGGAAATTTGCGTTGCAGATGCAACATCGGCTAAATTACCATCTCCCCAAATGGAGTATTAGTTCGAATATTCAGTTCCAATTAGAATATCTACGATATGAGACCGTTTTTGGAACGAGGCAAGCTACTTATCACATCTGCAAATTCACTTATTTGTTTCGATTCGAAAATTCTTGCCTTTAACTTCAAAACCAATAATCAATCAATTCTAAACGTACGGATGATTTCGGTGTGTAATAAATTGACATGAAGCTTTTAACATTTGCTGTTTAAACCTATACAAACGTATTCCGCTGTTGACATATGAACGTCATAAACCTATTAGAATTCATGTTTTACTAACTTCGATATTTTGTTATTTACTCTCTTATTTAATCTTGCAGCTTGAAAATTACGATTTATGGTGATATTCAAATTATATACTGTCATTTGAACAACACAGAATAATTCATAATACAATAAACCAAACCTTTTCCCCCAATGAAAGCATCATTATGTTCCACTAATCTGACGCTGAAAGAAAATCAATGTATAATTTAAAATTCTTCAGAATGAAAACGTCAATTTCCTCTAAACAGGAAAAAATTAAATTGCATTTGTTTAGCATGTCAGCATGCCGCCGACAGAATATTCTGGGTTACCTGTGTGTACTCCGATATTTTGATGGAGAAGATATACAGAATTCCAGTTTTGCAGTAATCCTACCCTTTAAAATTATAATTGTTAGCATTGTACAGTCTCCACGGAATTTAATGAAAAGTGAAAATTTTAGAGTTGCTTACTTTCATGAAAATTACGTCGTTGTTTCTGCCGTTGACAAAACTTGTAACAACATACTGTTCATAATGAACAATATATCTACTGCTTTGCTACGGAGATTCATCAGGAAAACCTACTTATACCAGTACTAAAAAATCGAAGGACTCACTTTGTATTTTTAGCATCCTTTGGTATCAAAGTAGATGATGAAAGCAATCAACCCTAACACCTACTTGGTACATAAACTTAACAAGAATCCAAACATAAGAGATACGTTGCGTGGTCGTCCAGATTGTATCAGATTTGGATTCTCGAAAGACCTCTCTTTGAACAGCTATCTTCAATAAGTCTCGATCATTGCAATATCATTCGACCTGTTTTTACTCCTGATATAACCCTGCCACTGAAAAAAGCAATAGCTGATTTAATACATCAGTGTTTTTGAAATAAAAATGCAGAACGCAGATACATCCTTTTAGAAGGAAAGAAAAAAAAACATATTTTGTTAATAACCATACTGATTCAAGTAAAAAGTACACAGACTCACCTCATCAAGATGTTAACATTTTTTTATCGAATTAGGACGCGTTTTAAAACAGACAATAGGGATTCATATGGGCCCTAAAATGTGCCACTTTCATCTCACCGGGCACAAAAGGCCATGTGAGCTATTGCCATCCCTCGGCATCCGTCCGTCGTCCGTCTGTCGTAAACTTTTTAAAAACCTTCTCCTCTCAAACCACTGGGCAATTTTTAGCAAAACTTTGCCTGAATCAATACCAGAGTATCTTAATTCCTAACTGTATTCCATTAGTCCGAGGACAAAACAATATGGCTGTCGTTACTAAAATAGCAAATAGGGGTTAGTTGCTGTTTTTGGCAAATAACTCGAGAACCATTACAGCTGTCAAAAAATCTGAAAGGGGAAAAATAATTAACATGGCAACATCTACATGCCTTGCCAGTTTGATAACCTGTTATGAAGTTATTACCTTGTCCAGTCAAATTTTCAAATCTTTGATAATTTTTATTTTTTATAAAAAAAAAGATAATTATAACAGATAAAGATAACTTTTTAATTGCTAAGAATATCTACCCACCTAGAAATTTTGAAGAAAACTAGAATGCCCAAGTAGGGGTTATTGTCCCTTGTTTGTCAAATTTTTGTAATTCTATAAATTTGGCATTATATTTCAAAAACAATTGAGATAGATGTAAGTTTTAGATGCAAAAATGTTCATCATTTCTAAGACTACATTAATTTTGATTGTCATGATTGAAATTTTTTGACATGTCCGCATCATATCCAAGATGGCCGCCAGCTGGGAATTTAGTTTAACATTAGACCCTAAGGGAAAAGAAATTCAGAGATCTTCGCCTTTGAAACTACCTGACCAATTGGAACCATACTTGGTCACAATTGTCCTTGGTTGGTCCCTTTAAAAAAATTTTCTGCCAAGTTTGCATCAGATCCAAGATGGCCACCAGCAGGGAACGTTGTTTAACATTGAACCCAATGGGAAAGCATTCAAGGATTTTTTTTCATCTATAGCTGCATAGCCAATAAGAACCAAACTTGGACACAATAATTCTTCGGACTCCCTTTTAAAAATGTGCTCATGATGTCTGTGTCTCTTCTAAGCTGGTCACCAGAAGAGAAAACAGGGCCCTATTGGAACTGCATTCGAAGATTTTTTCCTCTGATACTTTTGGCCATATTACATTTTTGTACGTCGAGTTCTATTAACATACTAGAAAATGAGTCCCTTTATCCTTGAGATTATTTGTACTGTCTATCCCAGCCTTTGGACGAGGTGAGCTACAGGCTCTTGAGAGCCTCTAGTTCTTTACTAGTCCTTCAATTTCAGCTTCCGCTACAAAGACGATCTTAATAATCCAAAATTAAAGGAATATCTACATCAGATCTATCTAAATGAGCTTGAGCTTAAGAAAACTACCTTTACACCTAATGCGTACCTAGACCTTTTGTTAAGCTCTTTGACAAACGTGATGATATGATGTTAACAATTGTGAAATTTCCCTTTCTTTGCTGAATTATTAATATGCTTACTACTCCAGCGTTTGAAATGTGCATTTCACAGTTACAGTCGAGCATATGGTTTGTACAGTGATTATTTTAAAAGAGCAAGAACAATGTCCAATAAGCTGCTGGGTCAAAGATTTGTACAGTCTATGTTACTTTCTTCCTTCGAGAAATTCTATTGCTGTCACCATAACATTATTGAAAGATATGACGTGTCGATGTGCCAAAATGAAGACATTTCAGCTACATTCACATCTTCCCGGATTTGACGACATCGATTTCAACTTTATCCTAGATTTTCTCGCTGACATTGAGACAGGTGCTTTCGGCAGAGCATGACATGCTAACCCTTCCGAAGCACTTGATGTCACTGTTTTATGGGACTTCACACTGTAGGTGCCTTTGTTTTGAATGTTGTGTTTTTAATTCTGCATATGGTAGCTGTCTAACGGCATTGTTTTTCTGTGTTCTTGTTTTAGCCATGCCTCTGGCCTTTGATTTTTGTTTTTTCGTTATTTTACTGTCGTTGTTTCATCAGATGAAGTAAACAAGTTATTTATGGCTTATTTCCCTTCACTGACACTTCGTTTACCTAACTTAGTATCAAAAAGATACATACATGAATATTGCTTAATCATTATGTTTACTTTTATGTAGTCAGTTCTTCTTCGTGTATCTGAGACACATTATCCAGAGATCCAAGTTCACTCATAATTTTCTTAAGAACCTGGATATACTTGAATAGAACCAAGCACCTGTACAAGACCTGACCCTGAGGGACCAAAGAATATCTATATCGGATCAAGCTTTCTTGCGCTTTCCCTGTTCTATCCACCTACGCTGACTATCTGTGCAAGGTTGACAGGTCAAAATCCTGGCAACAAACCACTGTAGAGAAACTAATGCTCCATGTAGTATAAATATCCGGCTTCTTTATATATATATCTTGGTACAAAATCAGACTTAATTATGGATTTCTTTTGTGTGGGTTCTAGTGCTGCTGACGAGGAATTAATTTCCGAAATGGCCATACAGCTCATTAAAATTATTGCAGTTGCAGTAAACATATGTGTTATGGGCTCATGTTCATTTACTCCATATCCGTTCGTAAAATATTTTACACAAGTTCTCATGTCCCTATATATATTTTTCTCTTTCATAGTGGCCATCAAAACTCTTTGCCCTGTTTGTCCTTTTGTTACCGGACTGACTAACACCGACTGTGACAAAACGGGACTTTTCACTAGCAGTGTGACGGGTGCCATGCGTTGAGCAGGTCGTGCTTACCCTTCCGGAGCAACTGACGATACCTCAGTTTTTATAGGGGTTCACACTGCTAGTGCTTTAGTTTTGTGGCGTTCTTGTTCATTTTTGTTTATTTGTTATGTCTTTATCATACTGTCTCAATTCGTGTTGCTGTGAATTGCCATGATTTTAGAATTTCTCCCTTTCCTCGTTCTTGCTTCGGTATTCGTTTGCCAATGTATTCCACCTTCTTTCAGGTCTTTTTATGAAAATTTAGAATTGATATTTTTTTTCTTATTCTGATATAGCTAACATAATTCTCGATAGGTACAAATCTCAAATTTATCAATCAGTAAATCATGGGCTGTATGAAACTGATAAAAATCACATTTTAGAAGAACTCAGTGCAATCGTCAATTTTGATATCCCAGAATTGTAAAAAGTTCTGTACCAAAAGTCTGCAAACTTCTGTTGTTTCCTGGAGAGAAAGGAAAGATCCGTATAACTCAAGTTTAAAGTTGTGTTTTGAAGCAGAAGTACTAAATACTTAAATTACTTTAAAAGAAATGTCTTTGAATTTATTCTATATGTGCAAGTTTTCATCAACATTTATTAAAATCATGTATTTCAAAAGATTTACCACTGTGCTTATGACTGAAAATAAATTCTGAAATATTTTTACCTTCACGTTTTGGGGCAATAATCAAATTTATTTCGGAGTTGTCCAATCTTAGTAATGATTGCATGTCCCTTTACTTCCATGGTATAAATATTGGTAGTAGATATTTATTCTTATGCGACAACTGCACGTGGTCCTTGAAGTTCAATACCGATGTACGCAGAGGTCTTATTTTTTATAAGAAATTATATTTTACTCCAGGTAAATACATCCATTAATAAATTCTACTTGTATCAAAAAGCATCTTATCAACCAATCACCTTCACCTAGACTCTTCACTTTTCCATAGAAGTGGTATTATGTATGAAAAGTGTTTTTATAACGTTTTTTACTTTTAAAATTGAATTATCTAATAGCAAAAAGTATCTTTTCAATCATGCATTCTGTGAAACTGTAATTTTAGCTCTAAGTTCCCTGTATCCCATGATACAGGGGGAAAGTTGATGTTAGAATAAGTATAGGTTCTAGAGATTGCAATACCTGCACGAACAGACATGGCTCTACGATAATAAGAAATTTCCAAAGAGACAATTTGAGAGAAATTCATAAACAGAAAGTTTATTAGATAAATTATTAAATGGCCACAGTAAATATGGTAAAACTCCAGTTCATACATATTTCAGCTGGATCAACTTTCAGAAATATATGAGGGAGAGAATATAAAAGAATAAAGGTTTATAAATGGACAAAATCCAGTCAGTTTTGTTCTCTGGGGCTGTTTCACTTCAGGATTATAAGTTAACATGCTAGACCACTAATTTTCATAAAGGATTATTACGTTGTTTTTCGGCTAAATGCGAGATATTCAATGCCATTATGCTAAAACATGGAAACGTTTTTTGTTTTGTGACTTCTTTCGATTTTGTTGTCACTTTCAGAAGAACATGTAACTATCGTAGTTGAGTTCTCTGTGATATTTCGAATCTTTGCTCCTGAAAAACACGATTTGTTTACTCAAGGGCCGGACATAACGAGTATTATAATTACCAAATGGTATCTCTTTTGTTAATGTTACCGCAATTAATATCATTGCCTCCCATTATACTTTGTAAATATATAGTTTACAACGCAAATACTTTTATGCCTTATTCCTTCAGGATTGCATTATCAAAACAGTAATGTATGTATAAAAAAAGGACGACAAAAATAAACGTTGCATCATTTTTCTCCAAGGATCGACGTATTAAATAAATGCTTTATATCTTCACTATATTGACACAGACTTAATTCTAATTCCATTTTATGTCATGAAGGCACGGAATAATATCCATAAAAGCTTCTAGATTTTGAAATTGTTAAAAACAGAGTCATTTACTTTGCAATTTGTTCAATTTTTACAGCATGCAGAAGGCCGTAAATTACACATAGATGCTAAGTTTAATCAGAACTAATGCAGACAATTATGTTGCAGACTTTATCTGTCGTAACATATTTCACTTGACAATGGCATCTTTTATTATTGTTTATCAGTTTGATGCTTAGTTTTATTTTTGACCCCTTTCTGACTTCGACTATTGATGTTGTTTAAGATTTTCGACAGAGCAGTGACAATATTTAATCGTTCTCTATTTCAGTATGAGTAACTGAAAACCGAAGTGTCTTTTTTGGAAACTAATGTTGATGTTCTTCAATGCTGATCAAATCAGAACGTTTCAAAGTGCATAATCTAAAAATGTATTAAAAGGTACAAAAAAGAAGAAAAAATGTATTTTAAAGAGGAATGAAAAACTTAAGTCAGTAGAGGACAGAGCTGTCCAGGACACGAGGGAAATTATTCCACCGCTTTAAACAAATTTTGAAAATTAAGACCTTATTATAAGTTTTAAGAGCCAGCACCGAAATACTGACCTAATGGCTAAGTGAATAGTGAATTATCGATTGGAGTCACAAAATGCGCATTGTCTAGTATTTTGTTCAAAAACTATGGTTTTCATGCGAAATACCAGGTATATGGTAAGAAAACTGCAGTTTCCGATCGGTATACATTTTGTGAAATACCTTGTATTCACGGGGCATAACTTTTACGTCAAGATTAGGCTCGGAGCGTCCCAAATACGCCTTTATTTGCTCGGAATTTCCAAATCTATTACAAAAATCTGCATTTTATCGAAATTTGACAAACCTTGTGCAAAATTGAAAATACCCATTCGGAAGTCGACTATAAGACTAATATGGCTGTGCATGAACGATTATTCAACCGACACTAGTATTCGAGTTTACCTTGCATAACATATGAGTATTTTGATGCTTGTTTGCGGACTACGTGTACATACCGAAGAATAATACACAGAATACAGCTTGTGGTGACCTTTGTCCTTTTGAATACAATTTTTATACATTTCAATTAATATAAGTCTATATGGAGTCGTTTCTTTCGTTTTAAACTTAAATATAGTTGTGTTTTGATAGGACAAGTACAATAACTATAGATGCAGCTCGTACAAGACCAAAACGGAGGAGTCGGACCCAATTGAACATATAAGTAAAAAATTAAAGAAAGGGAAGAAAATACCGAAGGACAATCCAGGACTCATGAAATCCATAATACAAAGACAAAATCAGTACTGACAACAAAACAGAGACAACAATAAACACAGACACACAACTGTATGATCAAATTGAGCAACACAGACCCAAACTGAATAGTACTTCTAAGTAATTGAGTAAGCGAAATTATAGCAGCTAATTAGCTACCTGTCATGTTGCCCATAAACATATAGTCACACAAGGTACAATAGTCACAATCGAGTAAATGTGAAACGAATTTAGACTCCGGAAAAATTTCTGATTTCATATCCGAAATAAATTCCAGTCACGATCTATCACCTTATGGTGACGACCAAAGAACTTTATCAGAGACGACTTCAAGTGCGAAACAACATATCTTTGACTGTCAGTCGTTTGACTCTGCAGCGAAAATTATAGTACTGTTAACAAGCCCGGGCAATTTCAAGATAAAGTTCAAGATAAGAAGCCAATTTGGGAGTATTTGTGGTATGCTTAGTGTCTAACTCATCTGGATAGATCAGATGAAGGTAGCCACCGAAACGAGAATTGTTCAATGACAGAACATCATGTTTGTTCGGAAGCTGTAATTGAAAGATTTTGCTAGTTATTTGCCCTTTTTCTCATCAGCACATCAAGAAAATCAACTTCATAGGAGTACAAAAAAGGTCGACCAGAAGAAGTGCACAATTCGTTACCCATTGGGATGCCGACCGTCTATTGAAACAGTCGTCCTCCAAAATGGACAAAAATGTTATCGATAAGAAAGACCAACATTTTAATGATGTCTTCTTTGGTGTACCTTTTTTTTAGATTTATATTCCTGTCTAACAAAGTACGATTTATTACAGCCTATGACTAGATGAGTAAAACGTCTATAAGCATCGCTCTTCATGAAACGACGTCGAATAA